>SNQJ01S0188880.1:0-17395 GCA_010110895.2 Picea sitchensis
GAAACAGAGTTTTTATATGGAGGTTGAGGGTGAAGTAATAGAGGACCACATCAGTGATAAAGAGGCAACATATCAAAGGTGTATTTCAGCAAGGTCTTGTAAGTCTTTGTCAGGTCAGATTCATCTTGGAAATCTATTTGAGAGAAGTACATTCATGGTGGATATTTGTAAGAGATCTTACATTATTAATGTAATAAAGGAATATTGTTTGCTGGGGTTTTTCTCCCTGTACAAGGTTTCCCATGGATATATGTGTTGTTGATATGCATGCTTACTTATCTACATAATTATTGCCATTCGATTATGATTTGAAATTGTTGAAGTGTATTAAGCTGGAATCAAAGTATTGAAGAAAATAAAAGAATTAATCCGCATAAGAAATCAAGCTCATAATTTAACATAAGCAACTTATATAGTCAAGTACTCCACCTAAGAGGGAATATCCACTATTGTCTGAGTTATTCACAGTGAGATCATTCGTTGATGAAATTTTTATGTATCATTAATGAAATTTATTTTAGGCATTTTTTATTAATTTTTATGCTTTGATTCTTGTGACTAGTGTAGGGAAACATAAAAAAATATTAGGGTTGCGAAGGAGGGAAATACCTTCATGACTGACAAATCATATATGGTGAGTTTTCTTGGTTAGATTTATAAGGAATCATTTTGTAAATGTGTTAATTCATTATGGAAAAAACTTATAAGAATTTTGTTTCTTTGTCTAGTCTCCAAAGAGATGAACCACACTTAGGTGAAAAAAGACTCGAGCTCTTACACTGAGTAAGAGAAAAAATATTGACTTTTGATATGCACATGATAATGGCAAGGGTGGTAGTGTTCAATGAGTGACCAATGCGTGACATTTTGTATATAAGGCACCATATGTCATTCATGCATGTTTGGGAACTTGCTTCCATTTTGTATATTGGGCATGATATGCCATTTTGTAAAAAATGTACAATCTCTCTCTCTCTCTCTCTCTCTCTCTCTCTCTCTCTCTCTCTCTCGATATCATATGTGGTGGTTTTTCTTGGCTATAGTTATAAAGAATCATTTTGTGAGTGTGTTAATTCATTGTGGAAAAAACTTATAAGAATTTTGTTTCTTTGTCTAATCTCCAAAGTGATGAACTGCACTTAAGTGAAAAAATACTCGAGCTCCTACATTGATTAAGAGAAGAAATACCGACTTTCGATATGCACCTGATAATGGAAAGGGTGCTAGTGGTCAATGAGTGACCAATGAGTGACCAATGAGTGTCATTTTGTATATAAGGCACCATATCCATTCTTGAGAGAGAGAGAGATTTCATGGCACATGTTCTATGAATTGAAGTGTTTGTTTATTTGATGTTGATGAATGAGTATGATGATGATGATGATGATGATTTACCCCTATACATTTAAATTGTGTGTAAAGCATTCAACACTACTTATGTACACTTTCACCTGATGATGATGTTATTCAAGGTGCATTACCTCCTTTATCCTATTAAGTTACACACATGTTCAATGTCATATTCCTCAAATGGGCCTAAATGAAACCTAATTTAGATGTCTTATTGGATTCTTTAAGTCATATATCCTAGGTTGAGTCTCATTGATTATTTAAAGTCTTGAAATCCCTAAAAGTTTATTAATTCAAAATATTAAATCCATCATAAAACATGCTCAGTCATTAGGGTGGTTGGGTAAGCCTTCGTATGTCTTAATAATATTTTTATGGTATAATTAAGAGATCAAACCACATGAATCGCCAACTTATCCCACATAATTAATTTGGTCAAACAATGTTCCCAAATCATTCAAATTGGAAATCATTATATATTTCTATGTGAAAAATTCTCCCATAACCAACTCTAGAGTGGGGACTATCCTAAAACTAGGCTACTTGGGGGTGTTTAAGTAATCTAATTGCATACATGTGTATTCCACACTAGAATACAACCCTATTGGTTTTATTTCTATGTAGTGGATCAACATGTATAGGGAGTTACATTTGGTGTTACCTATTTTTAAATGTGTTTTTTTAAACATTTTAACTAATTTCCTTTCAACATGCTTCTCCTCTTCTATTTTATACACGTGATACATTTGATCACATGCACATTGTACAAGGAACCACCATTCAACTTACGTACTTTCATTTACTACACCAAATTAGTGATATTTGGATTCACTATAAGTAGGTAAAATGAGAGTTCCCAAGTATGAATGATAGCCTTCTATCTCTTGTATACCATCTTAGATTATCCCTCACCATTTTTGGTGATATTAGGATTTTAGGAATGTGAGTTGTGCTAATAACGTCCCTTAGACATGGTGAAACCAATGAGAAAGCAAGAAACAACTAATGTTGAACATCTCTGTGAACATGAATAATGAAATACCCAAGCATGAGCTTCAATTCGACAATGTAATATTTGTTAAAACTAACTATCTACTTCCTTATGTTGTTAATACATAAAATAACATAATAAGCTAGTGTATGGGAATTGTGATGTTTGATGTGCAATTTCATCAATTTCAAGTCCTCAAATGAAGTATTCATATTTGAGCATTGTTTGTCTTGCAAAGAGGATGGAAGAAACAAGTAAATAATGATGGGAAAAACTAATACTCTAGTATAATTCTCCCAAGCTTGTATATTTTCCGCACACAATATTATGGATGGAAATTTTATTGTAAAACATAAACTCAATCTTGAAGAAACCCTCTTGAAGGATACAAGCTTGGAAGCTCTTTTTCTCTTCACTATGGTAATGTAAACTAATATGGAAGTAATGGCATATAACTCATAATCTTGGAGTTAGTTTCTCACATATCTCTCAATCCTTCAACAAATCGATGGGTTTACTCACATATCTCTCAATCACTTGGTTTGAATTCTTGGAATATCCTTTCATTGGTTAAGAAGATGTACAAGGCTACCAAGTGAGTGATGTGATTCTAGAAATTTACCAAAGCAGGTAAAATATTTCACTTAATGGATATACCAGAATTCATAACCAATGATCCGCTCTATAGAGGCACATCACTGGTTTGGGAGGCTAGCAAACCTTCCAAGTGATAATATTTTTCAAACATGTGCAAAAATTGCCTCCAGGACCGAGAAAAGATACTAGAATGATCAAGCAAATGAAGTCTACATTTCATGGTTATTAAAAAATAATTGTGAAGATGATACATTAAAAAAATCATGGCCAAGCATTAAATTACTAGCTCATTTGTCTCTTCATTGGTCATTATGAATGTATTGGCCTCCAACAATTTCACGATGAGCCAGTGCTTTGCAAAATCAACCCCTTTGTGCAAAAATTGCATTGTTCCTTACTTAGCAAAATCCTAGTTCTTGAGATCGTTGAATAAAACAATTTTTGGGCAATGGAATAACAAGAGATGGATTCTCTTAGTTGTAACCCGGAGTTATAATTTCAACACAATCAACGGTTCATTTAGCCGAGTCACAATTAGATTTTTATGACGAGTTGCAACTCGCTTCCTATTGTTAGATTAGAAAAAAATGCAATAACATACACCAAAGAATCTAACGAGTCTAATCTCCTATGAAAATCATTAGATAAATCAGTAAATTAGAATGTAAGAAATAAAAGAGACAAGAGAGGAAATAGTTTACATGGTAAAGTCCCAATGTGGAGCAACATCATTAGAAGTTGGTCTTCTATTCTTTAGGTAAACTCTCCAATCTTACAATGCTTGGGAATCCCCACATATGCATTAACTCACTCTAAATTTTTCCCTTTTACCCCTAAAGGGCCTCCTTCAACTTGATTATATATGAGAGACTGAAAGGCGAACAATTCCCATGATACATGTGGGATAAACCTTTTTTACAAGATAGATAGTTATTGAAGAATAACTTGAAAAAATGTGAGACCACTAGGCAATCATTAGCACATTCTAACATTCCCCCTTAATGGTGACTAAACAGATAGAATCACAATTGGAGGAAGAAGAATATTACACCAATATGAGATATCACAAATCTAATGATTCCTCATTGTGTGTACAAATGCCTCAAAATGATGTTCTAACAGTCAATGTAATGATACACTATACAATAGTAAATGTGGCCACTAGACAATCATTACATGATGGTTGTAATTAACAAATTTAGAATATGAAGATGGCCCTTTGTAACATCATGTCACTGAGTGTTGTTGTTTTGATTTTTTATGGTGTTCATACAAGGAAGAAATATTCGCAGAGGTGGACTCATCAAAATCGTCCATTCTAGTTGCATGGGTTTGAAAAAAAACTAGTGGACATTGACACCCATCGAGTTCATTTGGGATCAATTTTGATTCCTTTAAGCCCTCACTTAGCCTCAGAGTTTTGGCCCAAATAATTCAATAGAGTAGGTGGAAATCCCTACATTGATATCCAACAAAAACTTAGTTCATGGACCACCGAGGGTTTTGTTGTAGCATATGACTACATGGGGTTTTTGTTGCAGTTTGACCATTTTTTCAACAAGTGTTTTGGATGATATTAATTTGTTTATCCCAGGTGAATCATTGTTGGGAATTCTTTGTTGTTGGATATTGTGAGACAGAATAAGATCAAACTTGAGGGTGTGAGACAGGTAGATTGTTGCTATAAATCAACGTAGAGAGTCGATGTTTTGTAGATATGGTACTCGTGGCTCATATCATTGGTTCATTTATTGTTTGAGGGTGTCGTTGCTCATGGATTTCATATATAATTTTTCAGCATAGATTTTCCCTTAGATCATTGTGCACCCAGAGCATTGGATCACTATTTGCAGAAACACGTGGCCTCTATAACAATCATGGAAGTTGTAATTTGAACATTGATAGTCATTTTGCATTGGTTCTTGATGGTAGAAAGTGTCTTCTCCTACACTTTATTGAGGATCTGGTAGAAAATTATAAACGGGTTTCATTCGAACATTGTTGGTCATTTTGTGTTGGTGTCCCTAGATGTAAGCTAGTGTTAGGAGTCCAATGTAATTGACAGTTTGTTAATATAATCCTCGATTAGGATTTTATGGTGAGTTGCAACTCACTTCCTGAAGCCATTCATGGACACATTGAGAATTTGGTTTGGGGGCATAAAATCCAAAATGAGTAGTAGAATTGAGTTTCATAAGATCTCATAAGTGTGTTTAGCCAAGGCCCATGTGAGCATGCTACCCAAAATCATCCAAGCCAATTCTTTTCAAAATCCACCCCTTCATGCAAAATTTGCATTGTTCTTTACTAAGCAAAACCGTGGTTCTGGAGATCATCGAATAAAAAAAAATCATGCAATGCAACCATAGAAGAGGTGTGCTTCTAGATATAACCCAGTGTCAGGATTCCAATGCAATTGAAATCTCGTCCATCTGATACCTAGTTAGATTTTAATGGTGAGTTTCATCTCACTTTCTTAAGCCATTCAAAGACACATTAAGAATTTGGTTGAGGGACACAAAATCCAAGATAATTAGCAGAATTGAGTTTTGTAAGCTCCCACATATATTTTTGGTCAAGACGCACATCAATACACTACCCATAATCACCCTAGATAATGTTTTACAAAATCAACCCCTTAGTGAAAAAATAACATTGTTCCTTACTAAAAAATGCCCTAGTTCCAGATATCGTCAAAAAGAATAATTTTCGGGCAATGGAATCACATGAGAGGGGTACCTCTAGCTGTAACTTGGTCTCAAGAGTCCAACATAATTGAGGGTTCATCAATCCAAGTCTTAGTTTGTTAAGCCCTAAATCAGGTCACATTACCCCTCATTAGGGAATATTACATTAGTATTGTTATTTTATTTATGTTGGCTTGGGTCCATTAGTTGTAATTGTACCCCCTAGTCTCCTATATACTCCAAGGAGACGTTTTCATTTGGAATCATTTTGTATTTTTGAATTCATATGATGTATAAGGAGGTTTCCCCCTCGAAGAGGCTTATTATCTAAATTTATCTCTTTTTCAAGGCATGACATACTTATTATGAGGTTTTTATGCTATTTTGGATATTTGGTTCTTAACATTTGGTATCAGAGATAGACAATCCTCGAGATTGTCTTCTTCAAAACAAGTCTTCTTGGAATTTTCGTTACAACTTTGTTTCTGAAAGGTTTTAGGATATGAAATTTATATGGTGTAGAGGAGACATATATATATATATATATAACTTGGGTCCAAATTTAAGATCTTGGTTCGCTATATTTTTCGAGATACATATTGTCCAAGTTAGGGTTTTTGACTAGTCCTTAAACTAGCCTGAAACATGTATTCTTGGAATTTTCTCTCCCAATTGTTTTCATATTAGTTTTAGGTTCTAAAACTTTTATAGTACGAAGGAGTAATAATGAAGTAACTTGTGTTCAAATTTCATCCCTTGATTCATTGTACATTGAAATTTATTCTCCGAGGAAATTGGGGTTTTTCTATGCTCCAAAATTTAGTCTAAAACAAGTGTTCTCGGAAAAAAGGTTATATGTGAAGCTACAAATATCCAAATTGAGTGAGACCTGATCCATTTGTTAGGGTACAGACCGAAGTTTTACTAGTGAAAATTTCACGTTCTGAAGTGAAGACAATGGAACGAGGTAGGCCATACAAGTTCGCTCTCCTGAAAGGGAAAAAATCAACACATCTTGGGAAAGTTATCATAAAATTCTCTTGGAAAATCCAATCTTGGTCTAATCTGTGGGGTTGGAAAGACGACACATCAGGATACCCCAGGAAATATTTTTAGACTCATAAGGTGTAAGGTACTAGATCTATTATATTATCAGAATAGAGAAATCATGCAGAGAATAATACCGAGATAGCAACATAATACATAAATATTGCAGAGATAACAATAGAGCAACAAATTATATGGAACCACAACACCAGAATTATACCTTTATATATAGGAAACAATGTTCACTTACCTATTCGAGGGGGAAACCTCCAGCAGAGCAGATCTCTATTACAATAATTTTCCAAGACAAATTCTCATACCCTATACTCTATTTATACTAAATCTATCTATCCAAAAGAACAATATAGAGGAAGATCCTTCTAGAAGCGAAAGCTTCTATTAGGTCTTATTACAATTGATTTATTCCTCCTTATTGCTAGGCCTTATTAATATTGAACTTTATTACATGGAAATATATTATTCTACCCACTTGAGGGGCTAGGTAGGTTAGGTCCCTAACATGCCCTCCCCCTTAAAATCATCCTTGTCCTCAAGGAGTGAGATGAGAAAATTGTTGCAGAATGTTAGTTGGCTTCAAGGTGGCATCTGCAAGAGTTTTATATTTACACTAGAATAACACTTCCTTGATGGTGCACTGGTGAAGACGATGCTCACGTTGGTCCAAAATGCTTGTGGCTGCAACCAGATGGATCCTTCTTCATCAAACTTGGGAAGGTTGGTTTGAGTTTGGCACTTAGTTCCAATCACCTTCTTTAAGCAGGATACATGAAAAACATGATGGATCTTAGAAGAAATAGGGGCCACCTATCCCACGTGCTTGAAAACTGTATAAGGACCATAAATTTGGGCGCCATTTTCTAACAATGTTTGGCCTTGAGTGAATTTTGTTTATAAGGTTGCAATTGAAGAGATACCTGGTCTCCTTCAAAAAATTGATGTTTTGAGCAACCTTGATTAGCTTGTTTATTCATGCAATTTTGATCTAGGACCAAATTCTCTTTGAGGGTACGGAGAATAAATTCTCGCACTGTAAGTGTTTGGTCAACCACTTGAACCTTCGAGACACCTGGCTTGTAGGAGAGAACAAAAGGTGGCTTTTGGCCATATACTACTTCAAAATGAGTCATGCGAGTAACGATATGGTAAGAAGTGTTATACCACCATTCAACTAATGGTAACCATTGAGCCCATTGATTTTTCCTTTCAGAGGCAAAACACCTCAAATAAGTCTCCAAACACTTGTTGACAAATTTAGTTTAACCATCAGTCTGGGGATGATAGATGGTACTGAGATGCAATTGGGTGCCCTGTAGCCTGAACAATTCTTGCCAAAAATTGCTGGTGAAAGTGGGGTCTCGATAAAAAATAATATAATGAGGCATGCCATGAAGCTTGAAGATATGATCCATGAAAAGTTGAGCCACAATGGATGCAGTAAATGGATGTTGAAGAGCAAAAAAATGATCATACTTGGAAAGACTATCAACTACCACCATGATGATTGACTTATTTCCTAATATAGGTAATCCCAAAATGAAATCCATAGAGATGTCCCTCCAAATAGTGGGTGGAATCAGAAGCAGTTGGAGTGTTCTAGGGGCTTTGATTGTTTCTCCCTTGTTACGTTGACAAACATCACTTTCTTCCACAAAAGTGTGAACGTCCTTTTTCATACCATCCCAGAAAAAAGAATGACTCTGTCATAGGTTTTGGTAAACCATGAGTGCCAAACTATGGGAGTAGCATGAAGCTCATAAAGCACCGTGGATTTAAGTTGGGACTTTTTACTTAAATACAAACGAACTTTGTAGCGAAGCTCATCATTGTGCCAAGAGTACCTAGGGGAAACTGGAGAATTGTCTTGTAATTGTTGGATTAGATGCGGAATTTTAGGATCTTATAGCCATTCCTAGAAAACATCTTGGAGCCAAAATGTTACAATGAAGGATAGGGAGAATAGGGACCCTTCATCTTCATATTTTCGAGAAAGAGTGTCAACAACCAAATTTTCTTTACCTTTCTTGTAAATGATCTCATACTCATATCCATAGAGCTTAGTTACCCATTTTTGTTTCTTTGGAGAGGAAGGTTGTTGCTACAGAAAATACTTGAGGCTTTGATGATCTGTCTTAATTTGGAAGCGTTTCCCCAAGAGATAAGGGTGTCAGAGATCCACTGCATAAAAAATAACCAACATTTTTTTTTCATAGATTGATTGGCCTAAATGGCTTCCTGACAATTGTTTTCTGGTAAAGGCCAAAGGTATACCCTATTGCATAAGGAATGCTCCAATTCCTCTCCCGAAGGCATCAGATTCTAGGACAATTTTTTTTGTGAAATCAAGAAGGGCCAAGATTAGAGTAGTGCACATAACTGCCTTCAATGCTTGAAAGAACAGTTCATCTGTGGGAGTCTAAGTGAAAGAATTCATTTTAAGTAGAGCAGTGAGAGGTGCCACAATCTTTCGATAATTTTGAACAAACTCATGATAATAGCCTATTAAATCTAGAAAACCATGCAAGATTTTGATATTCTTGAGGTGAGGCCAATCCTGTATTGCTTCAATCTTCTTAGGATCCACTCGGACACCATCCTTGCTAACAATATGACCCAAGTACTCTACTTCCAAGGTGCCAAAGGCACATTTAGAGTGTTTGAGGAAAAGTTGATGCTAAGAGAGTAGATGAAGAACTTGATCCACATGGGCAAGATGGGATTGCCAAGTTTTACTATAGATGAGAATATCAACAAATAAAACTAAGACAAAATGATGGAGAAAAGGATAGAAGACATGATTCATGAGGCTTTGGAAGGTGGAGGGGGAATTACATAGGCCAAAGGGAATTACCAAGAACTCATAGTGACCCCCATGAGTTCGAAAGGCCATCTTGCATATGTATCTAGTGGTAGCTAGAACACATATCAAGTTTAGTGAAATACTGAGCACCACTCAAATCATCCAAGATATCATCAATGACAGGAATGGGAAACTTGTCATTGATGGTGAGTTTATTGAGGGAACAAAATTTAGGAAACATGCACCAAGAACCTTCTTTCTTAAGTACCATGACCACAGGAGAAGAATAAGGGATGGTACGAGGGTGGATAACAACCACTTGTAGCAATTCCTGCACTATTTTCTCAATTTCATTCTTTTGGGAAAAGGGATGAAGATAAAGGAGAACACTGGGAAGAAGAATTCTAGGAAAAAAGGGTATGTAATGATTATGAACACCACAAGAAGGTGGAAGTCCCTGAGGAGTGGAAAAAATAGCTTGGTGTTTGGAGAGAATAGCTTGGAGGCCAGGATGCACAAAGGGTGTCTCAACAATGTGAATAGAATGGAGTTGAGAAATAATAGCGGAGTGACCTTTCTTGAGGATATTTTCCATACGATGGGAACCGATGATATCAGGCGAACTAACTATGAGACCTTAGAAGTGATACCTTTTTCCCTCCTGTTGGAATTGCATGGTTATTTCCTTAAAACCCATAAGAATGGGACCCAAAGTGCGTAACCATTCAACACCTAGCACAATGTCAAAACCACCCATCTCAATGGAAAACATATGATATTTCAGGTGGTAATTTCCAATTTGAAGATGTACATTTTCACAACGCCCACCACATTTCATGGCCCCACCATTGGATATCATGATTTGAAAATTATTGACAGCACAAATATAGCAATTGGTTTCCTAGGAAATGCGACGATGAATAAAATTGTGGGTGTTACCACTACCAACAAGGATGATGACCTTCCTATTCTTAATATAGCTAATGAGCTTGAGGGTTTATGGATCAAAGAAGCTAGTGAGGGAATGCAAGGAAATGAGTGGTTCAACTTCAGGTGGGTCAATGGACTCCTGGGTAGCATTAGGAAGGGAGGGCTCTTCAACAAGTGGAATTGTCACATATTTGTCGGGAACATCTTCGGAAATGGCCATAAAACATTTTTGTTCCTTACACTTGTGCCTCGGAAAATATTTTTCATCATAATTATAGCAAAGACCCTTCAATTGGCGTTCAACCATTTCATCCCTAGTTAATTTTTGGACCTTAAGGGGAGTGATAGGGGGGTTAGGATTAGTGGATCAAGGAAGAGAAACAAAAGAGGGATTTTTTTTCTAGGAAAAAACAACTTGTTGGGCCTCTTTAGCACATTAAGTAGCTTCCAACCAAGTCTGGGGGCAGACCATGAGAACTTGGGATCATATTTCATCCTTTAGGCCACTGATAAATCATTCACGAAATAAATCATCCGACATACCCTCGGTTCGAAAGGCCAAATGATCAAAATCATTTTTAAAGTCTTCCATTGTGCCTAACTATTTCAACTTGGTCAAATGACTGAGATAGTGGGTATCAGTGTCAAAGCGGTCATAGTGATTTGCAACAAACTGGGTCCACGCAATATACCCCTGACATGAATTTTTATGCCATTGTCACCATTGCCATCGTTTAGGATCTAGATAAAGGACAACCTAGCAAAGTTTGGCCAACTCATCAGTAATACCATGCAGAGAAAAATAATTCTCCATTTGAGTGACCCAACCCATTGGATCAAAGACATCAAATATATTGACCTCGACGTGAGGAAGATGGGGGTCACATTGAAAGGAGTTGGATTGAAAATGCAGATAATGAGAGGAATCAACAACATTGGGTTGGTCTGAGGAGGAAGGACCTGAAGGGCGGTTCAACAACTAGTTGAAAATAGACTGGAGGGTGTTAAATTGGTTTTTGAAGTTGGCTTCCATGGTGTCAAATTTGTGCTCGACTTGGGCCTTGAATTATGCAAGGAGGGAATTGGTAGAGCCAATATTAGATGTTACATGATTGATGGAATCTTGTAGGTCTTGGTTGTGAGTGGTGGCCATTTGGAGAGGGGAAGTGCGGGTAAGGAAAATTGGGTGGGTGGCACCACAAAAAATGACTTATAAGTGATAGGTACCATAATGATCAGGGAGAGAAGGGAAATATAATGGAATAGGTGGAAAAATAGGGAGGTTGAGAAGGGTTCAGGTCCACTGAAAAAAAAAATAAAAATAAAAATAAAAATAAAAATAATAAATAAATAAATAAATAAATGAAAGGTATGTATGTGATCAGGGAGAAAAGGGGAATCCAAAGGGATAGGTCCCAAAATAAGTGTGTCGATGAGAACACTATTCAAGGTTTCTACAGACAAGGGTTTTCCCTATGCTATAGCTCTTTGATATACGTGCATGGTCCAACAATATTACTCGACCCAATATCTTAGGTCACCAAATAAGGAGGCTAGACTGTTCCCTTAGACGTACTACTCAAATACCTAGGTAATATATATTATCTTCCCGAGTGCTATTCTCGATGACACTATAACAGCTAGGCAGTCAATCGATTTATCTATGGAGGGCTTCAAGAGATCAAAGTCGATCCGTATACAAGTGTTGTTTGATGCGCTACCACTCGAAGGGGTACCAACAGGGGTTACAAGGGTGGCCAACATATGTGCACTTGAGTACCTCTTATATTTCCTACGTGTATTAATCCCCAACCACAGGTTTATGCACGTAACGAGAGGTCTCTGTAGCTTTAAGATGATGGAATATGTATCCACCTTGAAAAAAATTAACCCACAATTTTTTGTCGAGGAAAGTTCTCTGATACCACTTGTAAGGTACCAGATCTATTATATTATAAGAATAGGGAAATAATGTAGTGAATAATATCGATATAGCAACAAAATACATAAATATTGTAGAGATAACAATGGAACAACAAATTATATGGAACCACAACACCATAATTATACCTTTATTGATAGGAAACAATGTTCACTTGCCTCTTTGAGGGGGAAACCTCCAACAGAGAAGAGATCTATTACAATAATTTTCCAAGAAAAAACTTCTCATACCCTCTACTCTTATTTATACTAATTCTATCTATCCAAAAGAATAATCTAGAGGAAGATCCTTCTACAAGTAGAAGATTTTATTAGGTCTTCTTATAATTGATTTATTCCTCCTTATTGCTAGGCCTTATTAATATTGACCTTTATTACATGGAAATATATTATTCTACCCACTTGAGGGGTTATGTAGGTTAGGTCCCTAACATAAGGGATGAAATTGCAGAGAGACAACATAATAAAGGTTGGCTAGGAGAACAATCTCCAAATCAGGGTTTAAAAGGTGCGCTTTTGTTTTTTAAAAATTTGCATATATTTTGACTAGAAGATCCAATTGGGGTGATTCAAAAAGTGGAATAAAGTGGGATAAAATGAGTATCACTTAAATTCAAGAGAAACTTAGGGATTTTCAGGTATGGATGTATTCCGACGTCTCTAAATGTAGGAGTTGTCGTTACTTGTGAGTGCTACAACCTGGGGATAATGTGGTTCTTCCACGTACATAGAGTATATCAAAAGGCCCCTTTCGAACAATTTTGCATTAAACAACACTACTATGGATTTGAGCTCCCGTGTACTAGGCGTATATCGGGAGACCCCCTAGAATCTTGAGACCAACCGAGTAAACCCTTTGGTCATCTTTTTGCTATAGTACATCTAGAACATCACTCGGTGATATCACTCTCTAGTACCTAGGTAGTCAGATAGTACATGGCATGGTCAAGCCTCCTTAGTCAGTGCCCCGCGATATTGGGCCAAGTACTATTGTTGGACCCCGCACATATATCAGAGAGTTATAGAACCTGACACTCCCTTGTTTGTGAGGACCTTTGCCTAGCCAATTAGGAATTCCTACCTTACAGTGATACTTTTGGCCAACTTTCCACCAAAAAAGGGAACTTATACACCAAATAATCCTTCATACAGTCCTACTTGGACTCTTGATGAAGGTGAAGAAATGCGCAAGGACATAAATTATTTACAACAAAAGGTAGTAACAAAATATGAACTACAAAGGATGATTGATTCAACTAAAGCTAAGATGGAAATGATAATGGATACTAATATGGATGGTTTAAAAGGGGAGATCATGGAAGGGTTGAAAAAGTTTCTAATAGAGAGGCCACCTGGAAGTGACAATGTATCCCATGAAATTCATGATGAGGACATAAGGAATATGAATCAATACTAGGGAAACTTCAGCTTTGGGTTGAAGACCAGCCAATTTCCTAAGATTGATATGAGGAAGTTTGATGGCAAGGATCCAATCACATGGATACTCCAGATGGAGCATTTCTTTGATTTACATGATGTTCCACACACACAAAAGATATAAATTGCATATTTGTATTTAGAACCCAATATTTTTGCATGGTATCAATGGCTTTGTTCTCACAAATCACTTGTCACTTGGAAATTTTGTACGGAAGAAATGATAACACACTATGAGGATACAAGGATCAATACCTTCTTCATCCAATTGATAAATCTCAAGAAAAAGGGTTCAGTTGCGGAGCACATTGAGAACTTCCAAAGATTGAATATAAAGGTAATGGATATTCCAGATGATCACCTGATTGATGTTTTAATAGGAAATTTAAAGGATAACATTCAACATGAGGTTTACCTTTGGGAACCCAAATCATTAGAGAATGCGTTCAATGTAGTAAGAAATGTTGAAAGTAAAAATCTAGCTATGGCTACTAGAAGGACCACCCCTAATATCTATCGAGAGAATAATGTTCCTTATTTTAAACCACCTCAACCTGCAAGGTTCACACCTCAACAATTGGAGGAAAGAAAAGAAAAAGGTTTATGATTTATTTGTGACAACAAGTATAATAAGGGACATAAGTGTGGTGAGAAGAAATTATTATACATTGATTGAGAAGAGGAAGAAGAACAAGAACAAGAACCATCTCAAGATAAAGACGTAGTAGATATTTCTTTTGAAGAGATGACTCCCACCATATCATGCCATGCATTGGCTATAATTAGCACTCCTCAAACCCTCAAGATCGNTATAAAAAATAAAAAGGTAATAGTGCTAATTGATTATGGTAGTACTCATAATTTCATTCACTGTAAATTAGCCAAAGTTGTCAATTGCTTTATATATCCAGCGCCATAGTTTCAAGTAATGATTGCAAATGGAGGAACTATCAATTGCTTAGGAAAATGCCATAAGATCAATATTACTATGGGGAAATATGTAATGAATATTCCAATTATTGATATACCCATGGGTGGTGCTGATGTCGTTCGAGGATTCCAATGGTTACAATCATTGGGAACAATGGATTTTAATTTTCAAGAACTTTTCATGAAAGTTTCATTGGAAGGAAAGGAATTTGAGTTAAGGGGTATCACAGTGAAACCCGATAAGCTAGTAAGATCTAATGGCATGACAAAATTAATGAAAAAGGGGCATCGGGGTGTAATTCTACAACTATGCTCACTAGATGTTCAAACATCTAAGCCATATATTCCCCTGGATCTCCAAGGGATCATTGATAATAATTCCAAAGTATTTGAAGAAATTCCCAGAGGTCTTCCACCCACTCACGATCATGATCATGCTATTCACTTAATTCCTTGGAGTGTTCCTCCTAATATCAAGCCTTACAGATACCCTTATGCCTAGAAGAGTGAAATTGAGCGTATAGTTGAAGAAATGTTAGATATTGGAATTATTAGACCTAGCCAAAGTTATTACTCTACACCGGTGGTAATGGTACTCAAGAAAGAGGGCTAATGGTGTATGTGCCCAGATTATAGAGAGCTCAACAAGCTCACCATTAAATATAAGTTTCCCATTCTTGTCATTGATGAATTGTTAGATGAACTACATTGATAAATCTACTTCACAAAGTTGGATCTTCATTCAAGGTATCATCATATTAGAATGAAGGAAGCATGTATCCAAAAAACAACATTTAGAACTCATGAAGGCCATTATGAATTTGTGGTCATACCTTTTGGCCTTATGAATGCACCTTCCACATTCCAAGAGTTGATGAATTCCGTTTTCAAGCCCTTCCTTCTAAAGTTTGTGTTAGTATTTTTTGATGATATATTAAACTATAGCAAGTCTTGGGAAGATCATGTTCGACATGTTGACAGGGTGCTACAACTGCTGAAGGAGAAACAACTATATTCCAAACCATACAAATGTTTATTTTGGGTGAAGGAGGTAGAGTATTTGGGTCATATTGTATCTTATGAAGGTGTCAATATTAAATCCATGATGGACTGGCCGATTCCCAAACATTGAATAATTTTAGAGGATTTCTGGGTTTGGTAGGTTACTACCGCAAGTTTGTTTGAAACTATGAAAGAATAACATCAATTTTAACTACATTAACTAAGAAGGATGTGTTAGCACCAGAAGTCACCTCCAGATTGCAGCAGAGGTAAGATTGATACCCATCAATTTTATATGTCAATAATGAATTGGGGTGGTCGAATGGGCGCAGACCCAGGAGAATATCTCTTTAACTCAGAAAACTGGGCTAGGCATGGACGAACAGGTGAGGTCCTGATCTAACTTCAGTCAGGGAGTTGAGCTTAAAAATGAGCAGAAGGAAGACTTAGTGAGAAAAATGAACAAGACTGCTATGGGCACCAGGCCTTCCAGCAGCTTGGGGATGAAAAACAAGATGCTGAAAATGTGGTCAAATGACACATTTACAACATCGCGATGATCAAACCTACATCAAAATGTTGCTGTAACAACTCGACTGGATCCTCCAATTCCAAGTGTTTCAGTGTGAGAGGGAAAGGATAACACAGGAAACTGATTAAGACTGGTACTATCATGATCAAACATACACCACAACAACATAATCACCCTTGACTGGATCCTCCAATTCCAAGTGTTTTAACACAACGTTTACAGAGAGGTGGAAAGAAGTTGACTTTCATTAAACATGAAGTCTCAGATACAAATGCATAATGAGGAAAACCAATGCTTCATAAAAAATTTACAATACAGGAGCCTAGCTCAATCATCGACGCTAACAAAATGGAAAAAATGCCTACATATATTCAGAACTCGCTCCATTACCCTGAAATGCGAGCATGTCATACATTCAAGGCTTTGCGTTGATGAGTCTCTCTGTTCGGATTCACATGCAGATGTTGGTCAGACTACCCATGCATTATTTTTTCAGATGCGATCTCTGTCAGTTCGGACTGACAACTTGCCTCTACGCCTTGTCCTTTTCTGGCCTTTTATTTATGGAAGGAGATGATGTCTCACCCACCTTCCATATTTACATTAATTGTGTCATCGGGATCTGAGTGGGAAGATTCAACGTCTACACTTGAAGACGTGGCCATCTTCCCTTCACCTTATGTGCCTTGTTGGATGCATATGGGAAAGATTGGCTGGCGACCGTGGATGCTAATGAGGAGGAACGAGCGAGGCGACTGGTGCAGCTTCAGCGGGATACGACACATGTTCGGTGGCCAGGTGGAAAGATGTGGAAATCATGAGGCAGGGATAGAGGATGTGGTGGTGAAGGGAGAGTGGGGACAAACGTGTAGGTAGATATGACATGGGAGATAGATGGCGGGGGGTGAGAGTTGGAGGTAGAAAGGGAAAGTGAAATGAGGTGGGGAGACACTATGGTGGTATGTGATTGGTTAGGGGGAACACATCGTTATGACGGGGTGACCTGGAGGAGGAGGAACATGTGTTGGGAGATAAAAGGAGGTGAAGCGGAAAGGGATATGACACGGGGGTAAGTGGAGGACAGATGTGCATTAGTGGAAGGTGGGAAGGGAGTGGTAGATGTGACATTCATA
>SNQJ01S0188881.1:0-12040 GCA_010110895.2 Picea sitchensis
CAATTCATTTCTTCCATTTCTCTGTCAAAACAAATCGCTTCCATCTTTGACCATTAATTACTTAAACCTCTTGTGATATTTTAGAATCTCTGCATAATTAGACCAAATCTTAGGGTAATAAAGCTCTTAATCACTAAATATTTTCATTTCTGTGTGATTGGTTAACATCTCAGTGTGGTAAAAAAAATATCTGTGTATCTTGAAAATCGTGTTGCAAATAATCAAGGGATATAAAATATGGGTGCACTTAAACCAAGGATCTCGGAAATAGAATTATTTACACTTGCCAACTGTCCGAAAAAGGAATTTCACAAAAACAATAAAACCGCCACTTCCAATTAAAAATTCACAGGTATGCGATTAAAATTTAAAAATGCCATGACTACACTCTGCGTGCATGAGGTATGCAAAGTGTTTGGTGGTAGTTATTTGAATGAGTGGTTGGAGTTTCGACTACGATTCAGGAGGTTGTAGCTACAAAAAATCTCGTCCAAATCGATAACTAAGAGCCAATACCGAACGAATGGGTAGACAGGGATATAGAAAAATGTAATTCAGTAGGGGTCCAACCTTCCATCAAACTCCATCCTGAAATCAAAGTGACAGCTTGTAAACCATTTTATGGAACTAGACGAATAGAAGGAAACCGATAGGAACCCTTGCTTCTAAAAGGGATCAATAGAATGAATGAGAGACGAGACAACAATTATGGTGGTTGGTGTGTCACAGTTAATTCGAAGGATCGTGGATCAATTAAGAGGGAGGAGTGATGAATCCGTTGGGAACCCATATCAGAATGGTAGAGTGTAGAGAAGGGAGGGGTGCAAGGACTGCACATAATTCCTCCCTGCGTAGGGTCACGAATTCACCCAAGAAGAACACAAACATTTCGCTAGCTGTTTTCTCCACACGGGTGGAAGATCCATCAAGGATCACAGGGAAGACACTAGGGAAAACTCTGAGGTGAACACACAGATTTTTGGGCGAGAAGGAGACAACTAAGAAGTAAAACACAGTAAGAGGTTAATAAATATGTTGGAGTTGGAATTCTAGCAACTAGAAGTTGGATTTAACATGCCAAGCATCAGCTTCACTAGCGTTGAGTTCTCGATGGATTCAACATTTTCTTTATTTTATTCCCAGATAAAATAGTCTGAGATTTTTATAAATTTACAGGGAAAAGGTGCTGCGCAAACAATAGTTGTACAAGATTTTTTATTTTAATATTTTCTAAGGAACAATTAAAATACACTCAATTAAAATACACTCAAGAATCTTCAAGGTGCCCGTAATGCTATAAAAATATACCATTCCTTGATATTCAACCATAAACAATTATACAACGCAAATGCATCCCAATCACATCTAAATAACGGAGAACCAAGAAGGTGCAGAAACGAAGATTTAACTACCTTTCAACAAATTTACACATGCATACATACTCCAGGATAATTATTCATATATAGAAAATTAACAAATTTTTAACACAATTTATGCATGCGTTCTTTCAACATTAGAGTGATGCATATACAAGAAATTTAACTACTATTCAATACAAAATATACAGATGTGTACCATAGCCAAATGAGAATAACTAGAAGTGACTATCTCGCGCTTGCACTCCGACTATTTCTTCTTGCGCTTCATCCAAGTCCTGCTTGCCAATCGTTGTGACCTCACTGGTACCTCCCAACCAATGCTAGGGGTACTCTTCTTCCCCCTAAGCCCCCCAAGATGAAAAGGGGCCATAGACACAATACCAGAGAATTCTAGCTCACAGCTCACCTCGCAAGCTCGAGCTACCACTCATTATCCGAGCTGGGTATCCCAACCCCCACAAGAGAAATTTAGTCGAGATAAAAAATCCAGCAGCGTAACCTTATGCAAACCAGACGTGATCCATACTCCTCCTCTGCCATCCTTTTTATAGAGTTTTCAAGTGATTAGTTTCCCAAACCCTCATTAGTTTCCTTTTTGATTTATTTAATTAGGAAAAACCTACCCCATATACATGTCGCCTGATTGCCTAGATGCACTAGAAAATCAATTTATTAATTAATTAAATTTGCATATTTCCCTCACCCACCTAAAAGTGTTCCTAAAAACTCTCCTCGGTGTCCCATTATTCCCTTACAATTCTTAAATGACTTACACCTTACTTAAATCCTAGTTGAGTTCATAAATAGAAAGTTCCAAAGGCTAGATTCCTTACTAAGTTAGACATTACCCTTTTTCTTTAAGTTTCCCCCTTTTTAACTAAGTTCAGAATTAGCAAGTCGAGACAAACAACCATTTACCCCCTTTTAATAATTAAACCTTCATTAAAAATTTTACTTTAATTAATAAAGATGGAATTTTCTTTACCCCCTTCTTGCTACATGTGTAATTAATTTTTTTTGTTCAAAGGTTCTACTTAGACCTAGGTTTTAAATTCACTAGGCTTGGCGACATTTCTTAAGGGAAATTTTGTTATTAAACTTTACTCATCACATTATTCATTTTAAGGCCAACCAGGTCCTAAGGAGGAATAGTTTTCTAGACACTAGGTTTATTAACTTACCATAGTTAATATCATGACGTGCCCTTCAAGACACAATATGTTCTCCAAGGGTGTCACTCGCCTCTTTCTGTTTTATTTGCATGACATGCCCTTCAAGACACACTACGTGATCTAAGGGTGCCACTCGCCTCTTGACTGAATTTGGTAGACATCAAACCCCTGGAGTCAATACTGCATCAGGTGATCTTTTGGGAGACTAAGGGCCTGTAAGGAATAAGGGACCTTCCTTATTGCACACCCCTTAGAGTCATCGTGAGCGACTGTCATAGTCTTCCCTGACGACATCGTGGGTCTTCTCAAACTAGGTAATCGTTAACCTACATTTTGAGCCATGACATGAGTGCTAGTAGGCTGTGGCAGGGTTTCTTCCACACCTCTCCCTCAATGTCTCTGGTTTTCATGTGTGTCCCCTCTACTCCAAATGTGAGTCTGGTCTGCAAGTTATCGTCATCCTGCATCCATCAAAGAAACATGTTAACGATAACAATCAACATCATAATATCTAATCATATGTCACATATGTAATATCAACAACATTCAAACCATAACAGTCCACTCTCTGACTCAATCTAGAGTCCAAGGAGATTAATCGATGCCATCGGCATCCTCTAATGTCTAGAGTCCTGCACACTCAGGAGAAACTCATCAATATCACCTTTCGATGTAAATAAAAAAAAAATAACATATCATCATATCCACAACATCTCATAATCATAATCAAATCAACTAATCATATAATGAACCAAATCACTTGCACACAAGTGTCCTCAAAGAATAAGTCTACTCATTGCAGTAAAGAGTGGGATGTTACATACACCACCTCTTGTTTTAAACTTCGTCCTGAAGTTTCACAGTATATAAGTCCCGAAATAAAGTGTATCACAATATCATATGTCTAGCTATAAAA
Organism: Picea sitchensis; assembly: GCA_010110895.2. NCBI lineage: Eukaryota > Viridiplantae > Streptophyta > Pinopsida > Pinales > Pinaceae > Picea > Picea sitchensis. The sequence continues at coordinate 3,468 of SNQJ01S0188881.1, forward strand.
AAAATGGAAATTGTTGAAGCATATTAGATGCGTCCTTCCAAGTTGTCGAGTGCGAACTATAATTGTCCCACTAGAACTTGACTTGATCTATTGTTCGACGTCATAGTTGTCGAATACGATGGTCCAAAATGCGGATTGGCTCCATTGTGAGCACACCCTCATCTGATAACTATAAGTAAATCATGTCAATAAGATGTGTAGGATCACTAACATAATGTCTCAGAAAAGATACATCAAAAGCATCGTGCATACACCTCAAAGAATCAGGTAAGGCTAGTTGATAGACCATGAGCCCCTTCTTTTCCACAATCTCGAAGGGTCCCACGAACCTAGGAGAGAGTTTATCACCCTTCCCAAACTTGATCGAACTCTTATGCAATTTCACTCGCAAGAAGAATAGATCGCCAACTTCATAACTACGGCCGACACGATGTGTGTAATATCCCCCAAAGCAATAATTAATTATTAAAGTATGTATGCACTTAGGAATTTATTTATGTTTTTGGCAAATTTGTATTTGGAAAATTATTGCTATTTGTGGCAATTCCGAATTTGGAATTTGATGAATTGTAATTAATTATTGTGACTGTTGGGCAAAGATTTGATTTTCCCAACCAACTCTTTGACTATGACACATGTAAAAGACAAATATTTTTATATTAATTGTTGAAGGACAAATTGAATAGCCAGGTTGAAATCAACTGACCATGACTCCATGAGTGGGGAACAGACTTGAACTACCTCAGGGATGAATTTTACAAGTGGAAAATGAGGAATTTGGCCACTAGAAGCCCCTTAAAATCAGGGATTTGTAAATCTATGAAAATTCCCAAAGAGGGAAAAAGACCTAGGCACAAGATGCTCATGATATACAACATATGGGAGGAGGCAGGATGTTGTTGAGTATACTGGAGAAAGGATATCACTTGTTGTTATGAACACTGTTTTGAGTGTGAGGCATGGGATTTCTGATCTGAGAGAGGACTATAGTGAAAGAGGATCATTGGAATTAGTCCTTATGGACTCATGGCCAGGCTAGGGGGTGAACGAAGCGAGTAGTTTGGTTGTTTTGTTCTATGGTTGGGTGTAACTTGTCTGTTCCATTTGTTGTCTCAACACTTTGTTCAGATATGCACATCTACTTGTTTCCTTATTGAATGTTTTGTTGATTAATAGTTGGTAGAATGAAATGGATTGTAGAATAAGTCCTTACAGTTTGATTTTATTCCTCGATTAAAGTTAAGAAATCTATTGTTAATTTTTAGTTGTTAATGAAGTTGAGTTATGTAAATATATATACATAGGATATGCATTCAAGCTAAATAAAATAGAATTATTGTTGTGTTAATCATAACCTTTACCAGATATGTAGATATATATGTATATGTATTCTCTTAAGGAAAAATTGATTGTTGCAATGACAAACGAAGTTTTGGAGACGATTAATATATATATATATATATCATGGCATGAACATATACACAAAGTTGCATAAACATATAATATACTCATAACATAGAAAGTTGTTTATCGATTTTTGAATCACATGAGATTGCAAGTAAACTTCCATTAATCAAACTATATCAAAGGAATAAAACATTACAATCCTTTTTACATTACAACAAACTCGAAAGAAAGATTTCAGTGGTATATAATACACACTACATGTTACAAAGGTTGTTCAACACTTAACAGAGTTTTAACATTCTACATAACACACGCTATCATAACTGTAATCATGGAATCGTATACAATATAAGGTTTCCCCTTTTCAATGTATTTATTCCCTTAAGGGATTAAAATACAATTAACCAGTTTNGCCCTAGGGTGGAACCCTGTACCACTAATAAATAGAACTTGAGAAGTAAAACTCAAACGTTGAGATTTGGAACTCGAATACATTTTGAGTGAGGCAATCTCATGGATCCATTTTCTTGGAATGATTTAATCCTACAAAGGGAAATCAAGAATTAATAAATAGTGTTAAGAAAATCAATGAAGTTAAATATGGAAGTTTCAACATACAAATAATACTTAGCTTGAGGTTGGCATAGGTGTTTATCCGATAGGCGTCGCTGAAGCGATCTTTCCACAGTCTGAATGGGAGGATTGGACCCAGAGAAGACTAATGGTTACCCTCGCAAGGAAACATGGGTCCCATCATTAATTTTGTAGCCGAACGAATTAACCGAATGCAAAGAGAACAATGCTAAACATTTAATACATTTGATAACCAGAATGATAAATTTCACACAGTACAGTGCATGTCGCACAGAGGCGTTTATTGCCCATTTGGATACTACAATTACTATTTCTCTTTACATTGAATAAAAATAAAATAGACAATTTTCAAACACAGAATTCCAGAATAGAGAGCTTAGAGTAAATCCTTTAATTAAGTTTAGATTCGGGAACATTTACACACAGTGGAATGTTATGATTGTAACAATTCCTGTACAAGTAGGAGTAATGCAAATGGATTTTAGAGTAACAATCCAGTTTCTAAAATTTACACAATAGGAAGAAAACCTTCTCGTAACCACAGGAAATGGATTACGACTTTACATTGTATAGTTCGAGGATGAAATTAATTCTCAGTAAAGTCTCAGATGCATAAATTCTTTCAAGAGCCGATAGTTCGAGGGATCATTCCAGTTTGTCTCTTTATGAATATAGAATACTCATCACATAATAAATTAGGAATATTAAATATACAACTTATGCCTACAGTAAATACCATAAGTGGAACTAGGAGTGACTGTAGGAATGAGAGAAATATTTAACCAATGGATTCTCGGGAGAGAGGCATACTGAGAACAATTTAAATAAAAATGCAAGTATAAGTGATAAAGAGAATATTGAGGTCACGGATTTGCTGACAAAACCCTCAATACCTTTACAAACTGAGATATTCAAAACCCGGTAAACTCTATTTTTTAATTTAAGGGTAAACATAGAATTCTCGAATAGAGGGTTGCGAGTGCAGGGATACGTGCACAGTACACAGAGACCATTTTTACGCGACGGTTAACCAAGGAGTTTTACTTTTACAACCTTTTAACAAGAGTATTTTGTCACCAACATTAGAGGCTTACCCAATGACCAGTTTGGGGAAAATAGAACGTAACACGGAATGCGTGGGGGTTCTATCCTTAAACCTATGCACAGGACACAGAAAAAATAATAACCAAGTCACATTATGCGAAAGGAATTACGCATGCAATGGTATACCCACAGGTTCCTCAGTCATCTCGTTATTACTACCAGACTTTATAGAATGAATTTACATGTTATGGAGGCATGATATCTCTCACAGAACGAGGATGAAGGTCTAAGATTAATTTCTTAAAGATAAACACAAAACCATTAAAAACTGAGAAATGACTTAGTATTACATTTTGTTACAGGAGGAGGCATTAATACAATGAGATAACAAGGGAGCTGCTAACTCTCAGAGGAACCCTGTAAAACCCTAGTTCAAGAACTAAAAACCAGAGGAGAGGACCAAGATGTAAATCTATGTAGAAAAGGTAACTGGTTATAGTGGTAATGTGATGTATGGCATGCATGAACTTACCTTTTCGAGTGTAGTTTGAACACCAGCCTGCCCGAAGCCTCTCCCACCATTTTCAAGATGGGACTACCATTGTTGCTAACCAAGAACAGAGGAATGAATAACGCACAGAGAAAAACACTCGATATCTCTGGAGGGAAGTGTTACAATAACCTAGCTCGGTTTCTCCAGATACGTTTTAGTGAGGGATACAAAATAGTACAATTCCATGTGATACGATGGAGATGGCATGATTTGTATTGGACATAGTGGCCGAGTGATAGCTCCCAGGAGGTACTCTTGCAGGTAGCCATTAATAGATTAGACAAAGGTTTTTATCAGCGTCTAAAAAATCATTTATTCGACTTCATACGAAGTTATTGCAGAATTTGAGGACAACTGAGTTAGGGTTGTGACTATACCCATTTTTCACGCCCATATCTCATTCAGTTAAAGGTCTAACTATCTGGTTCAATCGTGTTATTGAGTTTGGGAGGGTTAACTTTTATCGTTGGGCTTCTTAACAATGCCAACCGTTAACCATATTTTAGTACTGTGGTAGTTGTGGTCAGAGGTTTAACCATAGACATTTTTCCATGAAGTTTATTACTTAGACAGTTAAACATGTAAATCCACAATTATATTAAGGTCTGCGATATATTTGATAAAGGCGTATGCATATGATTTGAACCCGATTTCGTATATGAACCCTATATGTTATAAGTACCGTTTATGCATAGAGATGGTGGAAATACTAGTTGGGGTTTTAATAATTTAAATGTTGAACCTTTATACTTTCACTAGTGAATAGGAATAGGATTTTTTTTAGCTAGGAGACTAGGGAATAGTGAAGCTATCCCTTAACTATTATATATGTGGGTACTGTGTAGCATGGATTAATTTAGAGATAAAGTCTCTTATATATGATATTATGGTTGTATCAATAAAATGGTAAAAGTAAACCTTGTGAAAGTCAATAGTGATGACAAAGCTGCCCACATATATTAACTTTATTATTTTTGAAATAAGTTGTTCAAAGAGGAAAGGAGATTTAATGTCCCTAATAAAAAAAAATTATTTGGTAACTTTGGGGAACATTACAATGTGCATCGACATAACTCTTCTGTCGATTCTGCACTTCCTTAATCCTTTGTTTTATTGTTTTCATTTTCTCTTCCATATCTTGGATCGCTTCTGGTCCCACCAGGACCCTATCCCCAACTCGATCTCATCTCAAAGGCATCCGACATGGTCGCCCGTAAAGAAACTTGAATGGCGCCATCTTAATGGTTCTTTGATAATTGTTGTTATATGAAAATTCTACCAGTGGAAAGAATTCTTCCCAATGCTTTTGTTAGTCCATCACGTATATATGAAAAATATCCTCCAAGATTTGGTTCGTTTGCTTGGTCTTCCTATCTATCTTCGAGTGATATGTGGTACTAAAGTTAAGTTGGGTTCCCAAGGCCTCTTGGAAACTAGTCCAAAATCATCCTGTAAACACCCATCCTTGATCGGATATAATCATCTTAGGGACATCATGAAACCTCACTATCTCTCTGATGAAAAATCTAGCTATGTCAGGTGCCTAACACATCGTATGAAAATGAATGAAATGAGCACTCTTTGTCAGAGCATCGACCACCACAAAAATCTAGTCATGTCTCCTTGTCATCAGTGGCAATCCAACAATGAAATCCATCGAAATGACCTCCCATTTCAATTCTGGAATAGCGTGTGGCTATAGTAATCTATTTGGATGTCTATGTTCAACCTTCACTTGTTGACATTCTAAACATCTTTCCACATAGTTGACTATGTCTGCCTTCATTCCTTTCCAGAAGAATAAGGGTTTAAGGTCTTCCCTCATCTCTGTGACTCAAGGATGAGCAATGTACACTGCTCTATGAGCCTCGTCTAGGATCAAACTCCTCAACTTGTCGTTGGGCAACACGTAAATCTGATTATTAAATCTCAATAATTCGTCATTGTCCAACACTAAATCCCTCAAATTTTGGTACCATCATTGTATTTTCTCAGATTAAAATCCTTGACTTCCTTGAACCAGTCATCGTCATGACGTAAAGTTAGAATATTTTCATGAAGATTCATCTGAAGAGGCATCACCGAAAATATGCGTGGTCTTCGAATCAATGCATCAACCACTCTGTTCATTGTTCCTTTTATGTAAGTAATCTCGAAGTTGTACTCCCTAAGAAATTCTGACCAACGTCGTTGTCGCGTGTTCAAGTCACTTTGCATAAAGATGTGTTGTAAACCACATTCGTACCTTTTCAGTTCGAATTTATGTCCAATAAGGTAGTGTTTCCATAGTCTCAAGGCATAAACAATGCCTAACAACTCCAAATCGTCCCTCGCATAGTTCTCCTCATGCCTTCTTAACTTTCTCGAGATGTAAGTGATCACTCAATCATCCTGCATCAAGACTCTGCCTAAGCCTTCCTTGGATGCATCAGTGCATACCAAGAAATCCTCATCCATGTCAGTGATCCTTAGTATCGGTGTTGTCGTCAAAATCTCCTTGAGCCTTTGAAATGCCTCCGCCCATTTCTCGGTCCAAACAAACTTCTTGTTCTTCTTCTGAAATTCTATGATCGGATTTTCTATATTCAAAAAAGCCTTGACGAACTGTCGATAATATCCTACTAAACCCATGAATCTACACACTTCTGGGAAATTCGTCGATGCAGACCATTATATAATAGCCTCAAACTTTGTTGGATCCACAACGATAACTTCGTCGAAGATGACATTCCCTAATTAGTGAATATTCGATTGATAAAACGAGCATTTCGAAAGCTTCCCAAACATTTTGTTCTCTTGTAGACACTGTAGTATGATGTGCAAGTTCTTGTCATGCTCCTCCATCATCCGATAGTAAACCAAAATATCGTCAATGAATACTTGGGTGAACTTGTCTAAGTATTCGCAAAACATGTCATTCATCAAACTCATAAACACCACAGGGGAGTTCGTCAGTCCAAATGGTAAAATAATAAAATTGTAATGTACAAACCTCATCTTAAATGCAGTTTTAGGGATGGCATCCTTCTTGATCCGTAACTGGTGATACCCTCATCTCAAGTCGATCTTTGAAAACATCGTTGTGCCTTTCATCTGATCAAATTGATCATCAATCCTTGGAAAAAAATATTTATTCTTGGTCGTTGCCTTATTGAATTGACGATAGTCAATGCACAGTATCCACGACCCATCCTTCTTTTGTATGACAATAATAGGTGCACCCCATGGTGACACACTTGGATGTATAATTCCTAGGTCTAGCAACTCCTTCAGTTGCATTTTCAATCTTGTAACTTAGGAGTCGACATCCGATAAGGCATTCTCTCTATCAGTTCAGCTCTTGGTTTTAGGTCAATGGTAAATTCCAATTCCCTTTCTGAAGACATCCCAGGTAACTCCTCGAGGAATACATCCGCAAACTCCCACACCACCGAAAGGTTTTATAGACCTTTTGCTACACCATTATCGTTTAATGCAAGGACACCATATAACTTACATCCCTTGGGCATGATCTTTCGTAGCTGCAAGGAAGAGATGAACATTAGAGAAACTCCTTGGTTCTGACCTACAATCATGTATCTCTATCCCTCATCATCGACCAAGCTCAATGTTTTCATATTACACTTGAGTATCGCCTCATATGATTCCAAATAGTCCATACAGATCACGACGTCATAATATCCTAAGATCGTGACGTACAGGTTGTCCCTCGTGAATTACTCTCCTGGGTTAAGGCTACAACCTGTAACCTTCCCTCCAACCTTTAGTTTGGCTCCTGAATCCATTTATACAAAGATAAACTCGTCATGTTCGACTGCCTTTACCTTAATTTTTCTTAGAGTTGCACTAGAAAAAAAATTATGTGTAGCACTTGGATCTATCAAAATAATAAGGGTCTGGTCAGTGACGGTACCTGACATCTCAAGCACAGTCGATTGGTGCTCTTCCTGGCGGTAATTCACCACTGCATGAATCTGATGGGCCTTGCCCAAATCTCCCATGGTAGTGGGTCCAGTTGGTAATGTGGCTCTCCACATGTCTATCACCCTTTCTTCGGTCCAGTACTCCTGTTACTCGATGTAGAAGCTGATGGCCCACTGGCCTAGAACCTTGGTCTATTCTGTTGAACAGGCCTAAAATGTTGTTTTTGTGGTCAACGTTGCTGATGTTGTTGTGTTCCTTTGTAAGGATTCTGATTTTGAGGCGTCGTTCACCATGGTGTAGTGTAAGTGGATCCTCTCTGAGTGCCTCAAAATCATAGTGAATGAATAACTTGTGTATGTTGCAACCATGAGATGACACCTGTCCCACTAGAGTCCTACTCTAACCCCCACTGATAATCTCCTCCTCTACTATGAGGGACTTCTGGACAACATCGTTAAAGGTTTGAGGCATCAAAATCCTCACCTTTGCACGAATGTTGACATTAAGGCCGAACATGAACTTGTCGACCTTAAGTTTCTCGGTATTCAGGTGTGGAGAATATAAAAGAAGCTCCATGAAATGGGCCTCATAGTTGGGCACCGTACGACATTCCTGTCGCAAGGTGTTGAACTCATTAATATGACGCTCAATGAATTCCTCAGATAGATATGTCTTGTAATGTTCCCCAATTTACCCAATAAAATAAAAATTCTTAGGGGCATTCAATCTCTTTCTCTTTGAACAACTTATCTCGAAAGACATACTGTTATTATAAGTAGGTAGTTCTCATCACTATTAACTTTCTCAAGGTTTATGTTTCCAGTTATTGATACAATTAACTGCCATTATAACAGATTTTATCTATGAGTTATTTCTTACTGCACAGTAATCATATATATAAAGGTCAAGGGTAACTTTTCTATACCCCAACCTCTCAGTTTACTAACATATCTAATATAAACATAAAGGTTAGTAAGGCCCCACTAATGTTATACTATATCCATATATAAACATTGATATTTATATACATTAAATCCCACTAGCATTATAA
>SNQJ01S0188882.1:9119-27409 GCA_010110895.2 Picea sitchensis
TCATTATATCGAATTTCACCATTCGCCATACAATATATACAATGTTTTTAGGTATTCTGTAGATACCAAAACCCTAATCCCTTAATCCGGGATTAATTTACAAATCTGCTAAAAATAGCAAAATCCGCTAAAAATAGCAAAAAACTGCCCAAATTTTTTTTTTTGGGGCGCTGCCCCAAACCCTGTCTACCCCGGCCTACTGCCCATTGCCGAATGCTACGTGTAACTAGGGATGACATACCTACAATTTTCGTATCTGACATGCCCACACACACACACATGCAAATAATATAACACATACCCAACAATAGGTGCTGCGCGACTAGACTGAAGTGATCGTTGAAATCCTCAAAGCTCAGTTTCAATTTTGTTGTACATCGTTTCTTGCTTGGCCTCCTACTTTTTTGTGATCTCTTCTATAGATTCATTCAAAATCATGAGGAGAAAGCTGAAGTCATCTGGATTGAGCATGGTCTTCATCTTGGTCACGGTCGCTTTGGCTTTCTTCTTAACGGAAGACTTCGAAGGTGACCCTTTTATTTTGTTTAGAACTTCGACTTCGTCTCCTGGTTGCTGTTCAACTTCTTCTAGGTCTTCATTGTTACCTTCTTCATCTGGTGTGATGGAAGCTGTCCTTCTAGAGCGGCTATCCACATCTTGAATCTCTTCAGTTTTATTCATCTCCTTTGTCTTCTTTGTCTTCTGCATCTTACTGGGCCCAGGTGTGTCCTGCACAGCTTATGGGTTGTTGATATCTGAAATATCCGCTGGATCTGCTGCAATGAGGAGGTCCACCGAACATTCCTTGGTGATCTCTTCAAGGTCTTCTTCTGTCAGTTTATAATAGGACTGTCGCTGTTCCCGGTGCTCATCAACGCGTGGAGTTAGGTATATGAAGTGGCGGTCTGCGCTGAACGTCATTAAGGGTCTGAATCTGTGGAGTGTGTTCGGAGTAATGTGAGGTGTGGCTTGTATAACGGTCTTCAAATGGATGTAGTATTTGTGAAAGAGGGTATTCGACTACCATTGCCTGTTCATATCTATCGTGTACCATAATGTACTAAACTTCGCAGCCAATAATTCAAACGATAGGGTTTCAGGAAAAATGGCATCCTCCGGCATCTCCCATGCTATGAAGGCGATCAAGATGAGAAGCCAAATGAAGTGGAACTCATATCCTTGGTATTGTGCTTCTCTGTAATCCAATTCGAGTTGATCTGCTAAGTACTTTGACCAGTTCATTTGGACTCCTTCTATGCATTTTCCTGCGAGATCAACTACAAACCCAGATACATGCATCGGTCTGTTCTTGCGGACTAACTGTCCTGCGATCATCTGATAGGCGAGGCACACTGTGCCACTATCAATATAGGTTACCTTGTAACCTTGCATGCCTTTTTCAACATTTCCATAGGCCTCTTTAATCTTCTGTTAAAGAGAACGATCCACGGTCTTTCCAGGGTAATAGTCTTGCGGGTCAGGGCCCTGCATGCTCAACTCGGTGATCTGATTGATCATCACTGAATCAATCATTATACACCAGTTCAAACAAAGATATCCTCCATGGTAGCTTGCCAATAGCAATTTTACGCAAGCTTTCACCTCCTGGTTCCTGCCAAAGTGTGGAATCTTCATTACATTAAGTAAGGTGGACCGCGCGAGGTTCATCGTCCATTGCTGAGGGACGATCTTGGAATTCTTCCCCTTTTTCATCGTCAGATACTTGTGCAGGGCAAGCATACTATAGGTTTTCCGATCACCAAGGTTGAAGTCGCAAAACTTTAATGCTGCGAGCTTGGTTTGCTCAGTGTGAACTGCGCGCACTCCCTTTGGTAGGTACACAGTGATCATAGGATAGTCGTAATCTTGGGGCACACTGTCACGGTTGATTTACCTTTTAGAGGAGGTATTTAAGAGGGAAATATGCTCAGGATCAGTTTGGCGTTCACAATGTCATCTCTATGTTTAGTACATTTCTTGGCGGTCTGTCGGGATGGTCCAGCTCGAGCAGTGGATGGAGAAGCTGCTACTCCTCTTGATGATGAGGCTTGGACTTCGATGGACATTCCTCTTTCTGACATAACTCTTTTGATTTTTAAGATAGCAAGTACTTCTCTCACTGATTCTTCTGCTGTGCTAAGCTCGTCGGACATGTAATCTCAGGATCACTTTCTCAGGTTGTCAATGGGATGAAGGTACTATAATCGAGTAGAGAGCAAGGCGGGGTAGTCACTATTCCACAATGCGGGTATTCTGTGAGCTCAAGTTCTCAATTGGAAAAAGTGTCTTTCGGGCATGGCCCGATGGAATAAGTAAGTAAAGCTGTAACAAACTTCTTGCAATGGATAGAAAGGTCCATTAACTCTTGATCTATCCATTATGACATAGTCTAACGGTCAGGTAATAGGTCATAACTTTCTTTTGAGCTGTTCGGGCCATCAACAGAATGGGTATATCATCGTCTAACGACTATATTACTTCAACATGGCAAAGTGCCATATGTCGCTGTTCTGCTATCATGACGAAGCTCAAATTCGACATGTTTTCCTTCTGCGGGGTTTCTTCTGGAAAGTTCTGTAATTTCTCCAACTTCGCTTTCTTCTTCATGAGTTTTCTAGCCTTCTTCCCAGTGAGCTTCATCTTGGTCATCCTTTTTTCATTCTGATTCTTTTCTTCTCTTGGCATGGTAACTTTGCAGTGCTAAGATTCTTTCTTCAGATCCACGGGTATTACTTGTCCAACATATTTTTCAGTCCTCTGGGGTTCTTCTAGCGTTCTGTCAACTTCATCATCCAAGTTCCTGTGGTCAAGAAAACTTAATCTGTTCTCTCGTTCTTCAATCAACTGCGTGATCCTTCTAGTCATGAAGTCTCTTAACTCTTGTCTCTGTTGTTCTAGGTCCTTTTCTGCTTCCTAATTTCTGGCTTGATCTTTCTCAATCCAAGGTTTACCAAGTAACATAGTAAACGGGGCGCTGTCCTCCACGAACTTAATAATCTCAAAATCTTCTTCCGTCGAAGCTCCATGAGCATTCATAGATATCTGAGTGAGCTTTCCACATAGGTTTACCAGCTTTCCTATGAATAACCCTATTCCTCCTAATGAAGGGGTCATGTAAGGTCTTCCTATAGCTTTCCAGGTTCCTTCTGTCATAATGTTCACCTGTGTTTCTTCATCCAAAACACAGTCAATGTCGAAGTCTCCTATTCTCACTTCGATTTGTTCTTTCTTCTTGAAGATTTCTAATAAGTTGAGGTCTCTGTGATCATTAAGGGTGTCTTGCATTTTCATCAATACTTTTTTTGATTTTTCTGGGGTTCCTCTATAATCTCAGTCTCTGGATCTCTTGCTTGCTCTATATTCATCTTTTCAAGTCTAGAAATCATTCTAGGGCAATCCAATACTTCATGGTCCATAGCCTTACAACAAAGACAACTGGGTCTTCACCCAGGGCATTCCTTAGCAAGATGTCTGGGCCTTCTTCAATTGTAACAAAGAGTTAATCCTCTCTTTCTCTTCAATGATCCCCAACTTTTCATGTACTGTGTGCTAGGATCATAACGATTAGCCTGCAAAAATTTCTTTCTAGGATCCCGCATCCATTGGTTAGTCCCAAAATTCTTTCTATGCATAGGTATAACATATCTATCACTATACTTATTAGATCTATTCATATCAAACTTTCTTTCATCTACTAATACCCTAGTTTTGAAGCTAGGATATAATCTATCAAACATACCTAGATCCATGCTTTAGAAACAAAAAGTTTTACTTATCATACTTCTACATAGCACAAAGCTTCCAGATCTAAGAGTTTTAACTATTCTTACCTTTTTCTTGTAGATCCGACCTCTTTCTTCGCAGTTATGACTTCTTTTTCTTCAGATCTGACCTATCTTCTTTAGATCTGACCTTTCTTTCTTGGCACAAAGCTTCATAGGTCAAACAGAACACTGCGCACTAAGGCAACAGATCTACGCATAGAGCTTATTTCACACAAAGATTCTTCTTCTTCAGTTCCCAACAATCACAGTTCTAGGTCTTGGCAATGGAACCATTTGTTGGCACAGGGGCAAACCTAGGGTTCAACTCTCAAGAGCGCACCAACAAATCCCTAACTACCGGCTCTTTCGGAAACACCTACGAAGCAGATGAAGTCTCACCCGAGGTAGAGGCAGGGGTGGTTGTAGGACTGAGGTGTCTACAACCTTAGCTGGGACACAGATCTGTGATTATCTTGCTTATAGTACACTTAGCGTCAGTTATTTCCTAACATACATTCATTAATACACTTCGCAGAAAGCACATAGCACCACAATAATTACTCAGATCTAGCACTTAGCAATGATAAACAGGTTATACTCAATAGATTAAGAACTTAACATCTTATGTATCATACCTAGCATGCATTCATATCTCATAAGCATAAAGCATCAATAGATCTATCTAAACATATCAGAGAACTTAGCAAGAGAGAGACAAACACATCAGCACAATACACAGAGTTACCGTGGTTCATCCCCACCCTGGGGCTATGTCCACAATGTCTTCTTTATATTATCTTGGTCAAGCAGTTACAACACGGAGCTTCAATGACCCCGAATTCACACGGGAAAAAATATCTGCGCAGCTCGCTAGATCCATCTTGCTTGCACTCAACACAAAGCCTTCTCAAGTCTCTCACAGAGACTTGCACTCAGCTCTGCAAGTCTTACACAAAATGCATAGAGCCTTACGATACTTGATCACACAGATCCCGCTACTATCACTAAGCCTTCAAGATCCTACCCCGCACAGGACAAGAGATCTACGCAGGTTGCTAGATCCTCTTTCCCTGGGTAGATCCAAGCACTAAGCCTTCTCACACTCTATGCACTCAACACTTATTACAGCATGCACAGAGCTCTTACAGTCACACAAACTTCTGATCACATAGATCCAACTTATGCACTAAGCCATCGACTAGACAGGGCCTCCTTTCTTACATGGCCTATACCTCTATTTATACATAGAAAAAGGCCTAAACAAGGGCTGACATCCCTTTTCCATTACAATATTCCCAAAAAAACCCAATAAGGTTCCACAAAAGGTGGCGAGATCTCGTGATCTCCACTTCGCCATGTGCTCCGTCTTCGATAGGCAGTCGAAGTACCAAACAGTCAACTATGACCAAGTATTACTCAAAACTTGGTTGAGGGCCAACAATTGGACAACTTGCAAGGAGATCTTAGGAAGCCTAATCCACCAACCTTTGATGGTGAAAATAAAAGCAAAGATGATTCTAAAACCTGGTTGCTTGGAATCATAATATATTTTTATTTTCATAACTACTCATCTAACCTAGAAGCCATAATTTCCATATACCATTTGCATGGAAAAGATTCTATGTGGTGGGATCATTTGAAACAAATCAAGCACATTGATAAGAAAATTATTTCTTGAAAGCAATTCAAGAAACACTTCCAACAAGAGTATCTTTTAGAGCACTGTTATGACAAGAAGATGCAAGAGTTATTTGAACTCATGTTGAGGAGCATGGCCATGGAAGAATATGAAAATAAGTTCTTTGAGTTTTTGAGGTATGTGGGTTTTATCAAAGAGGAGGAAATTGAAAATACAAAGGTTTCTAAATTGGTGTTTGTCATCTTTTTGCAAAGAAAAATTCAATTCATTAGACCTATAAGTTTGGAAAGGCCATTAGAAGGCCAGAATTACCTATGGGAAAGGGACAAGAAAAGAGATACTTTTTTTAGGACTTGGAGGATATGAATAAGGAGAAATCAAATCATAGAAAGAAGGGATTCAAAGGAGAAATCAAATCATAGAAGGAAGTGATTCACACCTTCTTTAAATAGAAACAATCCTAATACATATCAACAAAATCATCCTTCTAAGAATGAATCCAAGATGGAAGACTCATTGGGAAAAAGGGGAAGGCTACCAATCAAATGTTTGGGATGTAAAGAAGATCACATGTACACATATGTCCTTCGTAGAGATGAAAAAATGAGGACATTGCACAACATTCAAGAGGATACTACAATGGAACACATGGGAAAAAGTATTCCAAGGATATATGTGCACCTAGAAGATTGATAAGTAGAGGATCAATTCCATCTGATTGAAGTGGAAGGTAAGATTATAAATCAACCCATTTCCATTTTAGTTGATTCAAGCCCAAGTTATAATTACATTGATCCTAAAGTAGTGGACACATTTCATTTCATGAAAAATAATCTTGAAATATCATGGTTGGTTCAACTGGCCACCAAAACCAAAAGAAGGATTGATGAGGTTCTCAGAGGTTTTCCAATAGATATGAATGAAGTGAATACAGATGCTAATCTGAATATCATACCATTAGGATATTATCATATCCTAATTGGAATGCACTAGTTGGACATGCATCATGCTATCCTAGATTTCCATAACAAGACATTTACATGTCTTGTTGAAGAAGGAAACCAGAGCAGTGTGCAAGGATTTCCAAGACCCATTTCTATAAGGGAGATTTTAGCCTTACAACTGAAGAAATGTTTTAGGAAAGGATGTCAATTGTATGCAGCTCATGTGGAGGAGCTAGACAAGACCAAAGGGTGAATTCTTGAATATTTTTCAATATTGCAAGAGTTTGAGGATGTACCCAAATAAATATAAGGATTGCCACCAAATAGGGATATAGTTTTCCCTATTGATTTAGTACCCGAAGCATCCTTAGTATCAAAGAGTCCTTATAGAATGATCACACAAGAAATAAAATAATTACAAAAGGAGCTATAAAAATTGTTGAAGAAAGGTTACATATGACCAAGTGTCTTACCTTGGAAAGAAGAAATACTCTTTGTGAAAAAGAATGATGGAATATTTTTTTTTGTAAGTAAGATTGTATAAAAAGCCTGCCAAAAGAAAAGATTACAATATCATCATTTTGTTCCAGGCTGTAAACACTGAGCTGGCCTGAATGGAAACCATATTAGCCAGCCTAACATGTCCATAGTTCAAGTCTTAAACTGACGATCATGACAAGTCTTTAAAACAAAAAATTACAACCCCCTGGGGGGTGACTAGCTTGACCTTTCTACTAACATTGATAGTAATTAACACAGAAAAAATATCTCTATGGCGTCTATGGGGAAAAATAAAAGTTATACTTCCCGCCAACCAAGAAAATAAAAGAGACACCTAACATGTCAGGTGGTAGGGATGTAGTGTGGCCACGTGTCCATGGAGGTGGCATCGGGCGTTGGGTCCTCAAGAGGTGTTGCTTCCACCTCGACTGGTGTCATGTCTTTCTCCTCGACTGGTGCCATGTCCTCTGTAGTCCCATGTAGATCTGGTGCTAGGATCAGTGGCTCAACCTCTGTTTCATGTGATTCTCTAGATGAAGGGTGGAAAACACCTTGCAATGCTAAAAGCAATTGTAGGAATTGTGTTGCTTTCCCATCCAAAATATCCATACGAAACCGTAGGTCATCCAGGTCTCATCGTAACTCAAATACTAGGCCTTGCAGCATTGCTAGGCCTACTTGTAGTTCCAATGTAGAGTTGGTGCAAGAGTTGGTGCATGAGTTAGGCTGTTGTTGTAAGACATGGCTGGCTTCATAGCCATCACCCTAGGATTGGGCGTAGTGTAGTAGGGCTAGGGGCGACTGGGTTGGCGAGTGCATAGGTGAATTGGGAGGAGCAACTGGGATTGATTGCGAAGTAGAGGCCAAATCACTGAGGGGACCTGGGTTAAATCCCAAAGAATTTTCAGAGAGATCAAACCACTCCAACCTACATGCAAAAGGCGACGAGAGGGGCAGGAGGTTGTTGGGACTGTAGCTTGACTACGTCAGGGAGGATGATGAGGAGGGAGATGAGGAGGAGGAGCTATGGGAAGGTGTGGGTGGGGGGTGTAGAGACAGGCACAGTCGGATGGGCTGCCATGCCGAGCCTCTCTTGGATTTACCCCTTTGTCTCGACATCTCTGAGACACAGCGAGGGCTAAGACACATAGGAGAGAAGGATAGGTGGCCTAGAAGTAGCTGAGAGGAAAGCCAATCTGACCATGGGAGAATGAAGCATCCAATGCACCTGGTGCAATTCATACTACCAAAATCACTGGTGAAATTCATAAAACCAACACACGCGTAGAGTAAATTCAGAGCCATGTCACTGATCCATCGAAGGGACAGATATCTAGAGCAGGGTGCACTCAGATTAATGGCGCCCTGTCTCATGCGAGGTAGATTTAAATGCATGACGGTGGTGGGAGGGGGAGGCACATGTTCGTCACGTGGCTGGTGTCACGGTGGCCATCGCCTGTCCGATCCTCTTGACATCTGTCCTCCAATATCACCCCATCCGGGGAGTTGTCAATAACTAGAGATTTTTCCTGGCATCTCTGGAAGATAGGGTGCATCTGGTGGATGGGGGCTTGGCACAAAAGATTCGGTCCCTCCTTGTCCATTCCAATGTTGGCCAGTTTGTCTACAATATGATTCACCTTCCTCCTCACATGAGAGGGGATGAAGGCCTAATTGGGTCGGAGAAGCGTTGCAATTGTTCTCAGTCCATGAGAGAGTTGCCAACAAGGCAAAATTTTCTCTAGATCTGCACCGTTCAGGACTTTCCGAAAGAGGTTGAGAATTACTTGCGAATGTACTTCCACGATAAGTTTATTGAAGTTGTGCTCTATGGATAATTGTAAACCTCTTATGAGCCCCCATAGTTCTGTGACATTGTTTGTGGTATGGCCTAAGCTACCCGCGGTGATGAGAAGAATATTCCCCTGATGGTTTCGAAATACCACGCCAAAACCTGCTGCACCCGGGTTACCTTTGGAAGCTCCACCAAAATTTACCTTGATAAAGTCCACTGGAGGGGGGGAGCATTGTGAGGGGCTGTCCCCTCGAGAGGGATTTCAGGGAGGAGAGGGAAGACTATGTTTTGTGATGAATTTCCAATTCTTTAGGATGCTTTGTTCTTGACTTGGTCATATTAAGTCCGTTTCAGACCAATGCTGCAAGCTGACTGTTTCCATTATGTTGTGACAGACTTGGGTCTAGTTGTGTTTCCAATTGTGCTGGGTATTCCTGAAGATCCTTTGATTCCTTTCCTTCCATATTTTCCAAAGGATAAAACTAGGGAGCAGTTTCCAAATGAAGTTTAAGATAGGCAAATGGAAATTCACTTCTCNGACTTGGGTCTAGTTGTGTTTCCAATTGTGCTGGGTATTCCTGAAGATCCTTTGATTCCTTTCCTTCCATATTTTCCAAAGGATAAAACTAGGGAGCAGTTTCCAAATGAAGTTTAAGATAGGCAAATGGAAATTCACTTCTCACCATTCTTCGATGGTAGTGCTAATGTTGTCCCTCTTGCGATCTGAAGTGTGCATGATGGACGCGCAATGGTACCAAACTTAGGTGCTAAAGGGGCAAATGTTTAGGACATGATTCATTGTTTCTGCCTCTTCCAAGCACAAAGGGAAAATGGATGGCCCTATAAACCCCCTTTTATTGATATTCTCCCAGGTGAGAATGCTTCCATGTGCCAACAACCAAAGGAAGATGCTGATTTTTGGCCAGTGCTTTAGAGACCATATTTTGTTTCAGACTTTCCTCGGGTGGGGGGGGATATTGAGATTGGTATTGATGATGTAAGCCTCTTGGATGTTGAAGGTGCCCCTTGAAAAGTTTCCCCAACGCAGGATGTCCTCACCTGGTAGGATGGGAATTTTCCGTGCGTTGGTCATATTGTGCCAGGGTTGAAAATCCACCTGTGCTTCAATGTGTAGGTCCTCTCCATTGGATTTACAACATCTCCAAGTGGCATTCGTGGGGTTGTCCCTCCAATAGTCTTCCACTTTTGTCAGTCCTTCTTGAGTGGCTGGGTTGTAGAAGGTATCGACCCATGATTATTGCGCCAAAATAGGTAACTTTGCCATGAATCGTTCCAGAAGAGGGCAGTCTGACCATTTCGGATTTCCTAGAAGGAGTGATTGACTACAAGGTGCCTATTTTTTTGGCAGCTGTCCATATTAGGGAGCCTGGGGTGTCATTGTTCCATTGTATGAGGCTTCTTTTCATTGTGTTGGAAGTATACTTTCTTGTCCAAAGCTTGGCCCAGAGGTCTCGAGGTCTCTTCAGCCATCTCCACCAGATCTTGGCACTCAGTACTTTATTCATGATTGAAGGGTCTCTGATTCCCAAGCCCCCTTGAGTCTTGGGTCTGCAAAGCTTTTCCCAGCTGATCAACACAAATTTTTTCCCTGCTTTGATCTCTTTCCAAAGAAAGTTCATTTGTAGGGTTTTGATAGCGCTAAGGACGAAGTTAGGGGCAACGAGGGTTAAGAAGGTATATACTGGCAGATCTTGCAACACCAACTTAAGAAGGATGAGGTGACTGGGTAGATTGAGAGCTCAGTAGGTCTAGGAAGATAGTATTTTCGAAAAGGAGGTAAGGAGGCTCTCCCAAGAGCTGTTTTTGAGGGATTTGTCCAAGAGGGGGATACCGAGGTACTTGGATGGAAGGGAGCTTCAAGTGAAACCTAAGATTTCTATGATGTGTAGTTGAATTGGCAATGGGGTGTTAAAAAAGAAGATCTGGGACTCGTCGTTGTTGATGTCCATTCCAGAAGCCTCACAGAAGGTTTGAATAATGGAGAGGATTTTATGGGCCTCATGAACAGTGGGGGAACCCATCATAAGAGTGTCATAAAAAAATTGAATGTGAGAGATCAGAGGATTGATTCCATGCAAGGGCAACCCTGTTAGCATATTGTTTGCTACCGCAGCATGGATAGAGCGACTGAGACCTTCTTCCATGATAATGACGAGGAATGGGGAAAGAGGATCCCCTTGCTTGATTCCTCTGGTGGGAGAGAAAGGGAGAGAAGGAACTTCGTTGACGAGGATTGAAAATAAAGCAGAGGAGGTGAGGTTCAAGATCCAATCTACCCAGGAGGGGTCGAAATTGAAGGTGAGGAGAATCAAGCACATATATTCCCAACTTAACTTGTCAAAATATTTAGAAAGGTCTAGTTTTAAGAGAATAACTGGAGTGCGGGTCTTCTGAAGAGAGTGGATAACTTCGTGTGCTAGGATGATGCTGTCCAAGATTTGTCTTCCCTCCACATACGCTGATTGTTCTGGTGAGATAATGAAGGGGAGGATAGGCTTGAGTCACCTTGATATCACCTTGGTCAGGAGCTTGTAAACGACATTGCAGAGGGCGATCGATCGAAACTGCTTGGGGTGGTTCACTAGCTCTTCTTTGGGAATAAGGGTGAGGAAAGTGGCGTTGAGGGCCGAGAGGACTTGACCTGAAAGTCTAGATTCTTCAATGATCTCCCACACCTCCTCTTTGATCATTGGCCAATAGTGATGAAAGAAGTCTGCAACGAAACCATCCGGTCCCGAGGCTTTACCTTTCAGAGTATTCTGAAGAGACTGATCCAATTCCTCAAGCGTGATGGGCCGTGCCAGGGTTGTGTTGTATTCCCCCATGATTAGGGAGGGTATGTGCTACATGATCTAGGCGATTGCTTGTGTTCTGTCCTTCAGGGGATCCATCAAGATATTTTGATAATAGGTGACTAGCTCTTCTTCCAGATCCTCATGGATGTGCAGGGTTTGCCTGTTTTCTGAGAGTAGTTGAGTGATGCGATTGACATGTCTCCTTTGAATGGTAGATCTATGAAAGAACTTAGTGTTTCTATGGCCTCCTTGAGCCATTGGATGCATGAATTTTGTCTCCACAATATTTCTTCTTGGGCCTTTCTCTCCTCTAGCTTTTGACTTATTATTGCTTCCTGTGATTTGAGGTCCTCATATAAGCCTTGATCCCGGATTTGGATTTGTATGGTGCCCATTTGGTCCGTTAGTTGTCTTTGGGGCTCAAAGATATTGTTGAAGGTTTGTTTGTTCCAGGTTTTGAGATACTGTTTGAATTTTTTGAGTTTCTGCTGAAACCTGTACATCTTGGATCCGTGTGGCACCGCCGCCTCCCTCCACCATGTGTGTGCATTTTATTGAAAGTCTGGGTGATTAAGCCAAAACTGCTCCGCTTGAAGGGTTTTCGTCCTGGAGTTGCCAGAATGTCCAGCCAAATTTGGATAGTCCAATGATCTGACCCATGGATATCAAGGATGCTCGCTTCCAGAGCTGTGCCTTCCAGCATAAGAGAGTTAAATAGAAGAAATCGGTCCAGCCTGCAAGCTATCTGATGAGAACCGGTTCTGCGATTTGTCCAGGTGAAGGTGCCATTGGAGGTGTCTATGTCAATGCATCCTAAGTTATTAATTAGGTGCTGAAAGTCCCCTGACTCTACCTCGAGACGACGCGTTCCTCCTCTCTTTTCATCCAGATTGCAAATCATGTTGAAATCTCCTCCTAGGTTCCATCTGTTCCCCCCAGTTAAAGTAGCCAGGTGCTCCAGAATTCTTAAAAAGGCATGTTTGTCCCTTGAGGTAGTTGGTCCATAGATGTTTGCTAGATAGCTGGGTTTATTAAATATGATGATTCGGTAGGCCGTAGAGATGGACCATTTGGTTGTGAAATTTTTTTCCAGGATGACCGAGCTTGGGTTCCAAAGGAGAGCCAGTCCCCCTACTGCACCCATGGCCGCCATATAGATGCCTCACCCTTTCTTCCAATAGCTAGGGAGGAGCTTGTCCATATCTTCCGTTGCACATTTTTTTTCTTGGAGAATCATTATGTTTGGTTTTTTTTCTATGATCATGTCCTGTAGTAACTTCTACTTACTACGGCTGTTGAGTCCCCTTATATTCCAAGAGATGATCTTCATGATGAGGATGGGAAGGGGAGGGGGGGAAAACTGTCAGATATGATATGTATCTGACCCAAGTTAACCATAAAGTGCCCTATCTCCTGGATGAGATTACTAGTGGATTTTCTTCCTCTTTTCTTTTCATCTTTTTGAGATTTGTGTTGTTCTTTCTGCGTGTTTCCTTGAATTCCTAAGCCCGCACTGGATCTGGCGGTGGATTCTACTGAGGAGTTAAGGAAGATATTATGGAATTTTCTTAGTTGGTATGGGGGGATGGTGTATAGTTTGTGGTTCCGATAGGCATGTTCCAGATGCTCTAGGTCAATGCCCGCTAGGTATTTCTCACCTAGTTCCATTTCCGCGTCCCTGTATTTAATTTTTTAGGGTTCCAAGGCTGTGGTGGTGGAGTTGGGTGGAGGAATGATTTGGGTATGACCGAGGGCTTCCTTTTCTTTCCCTTTCTCCTTGTTTTGAGGTGTTTTCTCTGTGGATGGGCCCTATGAGGCATCCATGCACTCTGGTCGTTGTTGCAAAATCTCAAATTGGTTGATTGAGGTCAACTCCTTATTGGGATGGGTTGCTTGTCTTCTGCCTCATATTTTCTTGGTGTGTTGAGGGGGAAATCCCTTAAAAGGTGCCCATGCTCATGAAATTTTTGACATTTGAATGGAATGTGCTCATAGTCAATGGTTTTCATCCAGTCCTCATCATGGTATTCCAAAGCAATGTATCCTGGTAACGGTTTTTCAATGTTCAGATAAACACATATGCACGTGTATGAGTATATCTTCATTGCTTTGTGGCATTCGAGGATTTAACATACACTCCAATGGTGTTGTCAATGCCTGTTAGGACCTCTTCTAGCCAAAACTCCTGCAACAAGGAATAGAGCCTTATCCACACTGGGGCATGTGCGAAGTCCTTCATTTCAGGGATGATTTTTTCAGTCCAAAATCACAAGAAGAGACCCACCGAGTTAAATAAATATGGCCCTCTGTTGAAAATGCAATTTCTGTCCTCTAAGTTGTGTAGGATTATGGTGAAAAATCCCTTGGAACCCAATTGCGGATCATAATGGCCTTTGGGCTTCCACCATTGGTGTATCCATTTTACCAGTTTCTTTTCCGAGGGCTAGAGCCCTAGGAATTTCCCCACTAAATCATAGTCTCTCATGTATTTCTTCTGTTCCTCAATCTTGGGTGTGCTTATGATGTATTTCGGGGCTTGCGGTGCTTGGGGAATGCATTTCCCCGGTATCCATGGATGTGCCGTGATTTTTGTAGTTGGTGTTTTCCCTGAATCAATGTCCACCTCTCGGTCCTTGAATGTACCCTCAGAAAGAAGCTGCAAGCGAAGATTTGGAGGAGGCTCGAAAGTTGGGCGCTTGGAACTCCTTCTGTTGTTTCCATGTGTCGTTCCTTCACTGTAGGAGGGGCCTCGTGACCCTCTCTCAGTAGGAATAATTGTGCCCCTGCAGGGGCGGACAAGTGCACTAGGGATGATGTGACCCTAACCCTAGCGCCTTATGATGACTACAAAATGTCGATGCAAGACTGAGTTTTTTAACGGTTTCAATAAGAATGATGGAATATTGAGGCTATGTATTTACTTTAGATAACTGAATTAAGCCACTTTGAAGAAAAAATATCCTCTACCCATAATTGGTGACCTCTTTGATCAACTAAGATGAGCAAATATATTTTCAAAGATAGACTTGAGATTAGGATATCTTGATGATCCAAAAATCCTTAGATGTTAATTTATTTTTTCGGTATACATAAACATCTAACTTTATTCGAAAAATATTAAGATCATCTTGACTATTTGCAAAATAATATGAATTCACTTACTTATCCAAAACCTCATTAATTGTGAATAACTTGTGAGAAACTCAGTGAAATAAAAACATCAAGAATAAGGCACATTACACAAGTTGTTAATAGAGTTTACCCATCTTGGGCTACGTCTTCGGGTCTGATTCCAAATGAGAGACTACTCTATTAATGCTCAAATGCTTGATCTAATAATGAATTTACTTGTGTTCTTAGAATGACCTTCTAAACTATTTCTCAAACTCAAAAACATAGGTCCCCATTGAATTTCTCTCTAAATTATGAGAAAAATGAGTATAAACACCCTATATGTTTCTCAAGGAACTCTATGACATGCAAAACGATGCACACAAAATCTAAGTACCTTCTTGGCACGAATTTCAATGCACTCGGTCTGCTTTTGGCATGAATTTCTATGATCTGTAGGAAGCATAGAGATGGGTTTAAATAATAGATTAACATTAACCAAACTTGAATTCATTTTATTTGGCGGGCTTAACCAATAGCACGTGTTGGTGCGTTGTCACGAGGAAAATATCTATGGCAAGGGGTAAACCTCAATAGATGGAACGAAACCCAGAAATCAACACTAAACTCAAGTATGCTAGATAAATGGAAATTCTAACAAGAGAAGGATAAGATCCTACCTCGTCCCGACGTCCGAAGAAGACTTCGACTGAGCTCACGACTGAAAGCTTGGTGCATGCAACTTGTCCTCAACAATCAAGATATACAAGCATATATGAATTATATAGAAAGTTAGCATATAAACTAGCATAATACATTAAAATGTATAACAAATATTCCCATGGGAAGTAATGTAAATATTTGTAACATATAATTGGATGAGAAAAGAGTATTTCTATTAATGTAATCAACATAAGTACATAGGTGATTTTTTTTTGTAACGACACATATTGGACCTGAGAAACCAAGTCCCTCCAAATGGGCCTTCACCACTTCAATCCTCCATAAATGCAAGCTCACAAGTAGTAGGAGTCAATGAGGTTCTCCATATCAAGATAGGAAGAGCTTTGGGGATGAACACAAAGAGTTCAGATTTTCAAGGACAAAGGGATGCATACTCAATATGAAGTGAAATTTCTCCAGAGTGTCTTTGCTCTCAATGATGTGTGTGTTCGAGGCTTGTATATGGTTCAATTTATAGCCTCCAAATGGAATTGAAGGGTTGGGTTGGAGCGTTTCCAGTATATGGAAGGTCAAGGATCATGGATCTCATGACATGGCGTGGAAACCCAACATATTTTTAATTTTTGAGCAGAAAACCTGATGTACATAGGCTGTAATGGAGCAACCTGCGTATACTCGAGTTGTCTAACTGTAGGTCATGTATATGGAAAAAAATATGTATTTTTAGCTCTGGAGTGAACAAAATGGGGTAATTTGAGTCTACAGAGGGAAATGGAAGGTTATCAAAGCAAGATGCATGGAGTGTTACAAAAATTTCTATAACACGCATTGGTTAAATTGTTGGGGTTGGTTCGGAGGTCGTAGGGTTGACCCTGAATGACGCCCTATTCTTAGTGTTATCACATGAAGTTGTTTAGGTTCGCAGGTGATAACCATGAGCCCAGGAAATAGGCGGGTGCAGTATGCAACAACGAAGATTCCTTGTGCAGTTCAGTTTAGCACCATCTCTGAGCATGGTTGGAGGAATTTGATAGTTGGCAGGCAGATGAATTTTAGCAGGGGCGCTAAAATAGCAGGCGTGCCTAGATCAACGACCACGAGTCATTTTGGTGCCACAAGATGCACAGGCGTTAAAATAAAAAGGCGGGATGAAATCTAAACTGCGGTATTGCGGGGAGGCTATGTGGCGGAAGATGGTGCATTTCAGGCCTGAAAGCAGTGTGTGTCCAAACCACTTTCAATGGCCCCAAAATCACATGTGCAAATAATGTCGTATCCAACAGGTACACATGGTCACCCGCTAGTCATCCATCCACACTCTGATCCAGAGGAGGATTCAATTAATGAACAAGGATTGGTAGTTGAAACCTCAACTCAGTCCATAAATAGGAATCATGGAAGCTATGTTCAAGGAGACAAAAATGTCAGCCCGAGGTACCATGATGGACGATTTCTTCTTGCAGGACCATACTGATCTGAGCTTATGTGTGAAAGGAGGAAAAATGCACAGTTAGACAAAGGGATGCATAGATGAAAGCCTTGGATGGGATGGCCAAATCACATTCCTAGTAGTTGTCCACTGAGTATAAATAGGTCAATTAAGAATTTGTAAAGGGGGGTTCAGAGGATGGAGAGCCGAGAGAGATTTAGGAGCAAGGCACTGTATTTTTTAGTTTGTAAGCCTGAGGGGCATGGATTGTAAATATTATGTTATTGAATATTCCTTTGAGTTGTTTTATCAGATTGTCTTCTTAGTTTACATGCTGTTCTATTTTTCTTGTCTGGATGTAGCATATTTGATCTATGGATTCCCGAGGCGGTAGAGGATCTGCTATCATCTTTCCCATCTTTCATCGTTTATCACTCAGACGTTTTTTGTTTTTCTTCTTGTCTATATTTAACATCTTTGATCTATGGATTCCTGATGTGGTAAAGGATCTACTATCATCTTGCCCATCTTTCATCATTTATCACTCAAACATTTGTTGTTTTTCTTCTTGTCTGGATGTATCATCTTTGATCATGGATTCCCGAGGTGATAGAGGATCTGCTATCATCTTTCCCATGTTTCACCATTTATTACTCAGACACATTCTATTTTCCTTCTCTTCATCACCACATAAATCCTTTGTCTGATAGGTAGTTTAAATGCCTTCATTATGCATGATACTTATGACTCCATAGCCCAACGATCCAATACTGATCTACAATGACTTTTGTTATCCTTTCCTTTCTTTGTAGTCTTGTCCTAACTCTCGACGTTAAACCCACTTGAAAAAAAATCAATGTTACCATGCTTACTCCCATTTGCAGTCTGGGGGTGACCCTTGGAGAGATAAAATTAATGGTGCCGTTTCCGAGGACGGAAGTGAAGATATCTTCCCTAGGAGAATGACAACGAAGAGATCCATTTTTAGATGGTGAACTGAAGCTGGACACATTGTTCTGACTGCTTATCTTTCACCATGGTGACTCCATTATTCAGAATCTGTTGGTGACTGCATTGGAAGGAGACAAATCAAATGGCTATGAAGGCTATCTTGTCCAGGAGTTTTCCCCCACTAAATGTTTTTAGCCATAGCTGGTTATCCACATCAAGTGCCTCAAATTGATGAATGACAAGATCTACTGCCAAGATTTTATGAAGGTGAGAATGAAAACCCTCTTAAACATGTTCTAGGGTTTCATGCTTTGATGCAACAACTTGACATCCAAAATGAAGACATACGTATGAAGTTGTTTGTGTACTCTCTTCAAGGAGATGATCATATTTGGTATCACTCACTCAATCTTTCTAGCGTTTCTTCACTCAAAGAGTTTCATACAGTTTTCAATATTCATTGTCAAAAGTTTTATTCCTCTGAGTTAATTTATCATAGCTATTGTGAGGAGTGTAAAGACTGTTTCAGGATATAATTAATTCTTATGAAGGCTATGAGAATGAAGAAGATGCATTGGATGAGGAATCTACTCTTTCTCTTCCCTGGTCATTTACATCAGATAAAAATTGTGTTTGCTGTCTTAGCAAGGAAAGTG
>SNQJ01S0188883.1:9473-27763 GCA_010110895.2 Picea sitchensis
GGGGGGATAAGGGGGAAGAAGAGTACCCCTAGCATTGGATGGGAGGTACTGGTGAAGTCACATTGATCGACAAGCGGGAGCCAGAAAGAGCACGCAGGACAACGACTCAGAGCGGTCGACTCGGGCTATGGTACGCTTGATTTTATTCTGCATGATAGATTATTATTTACCTTATGCTTTCATTTCTATACTTTTGACTATGTAAAGAAGGTGTTAACTTAGCATTTTAATTGAGAACTTAAAATTCCCCATAGCCTTAAGCTCATTGCTTGACTTAATTCCCTTGGCATTTGATCCCTGAAAGTTGTGACTGTCCTTTTGGTTTTATTGATTTGTTGTGAAGAGTTGTGATTTTTACTTCGTCCTCATCCCTAGTTCGTCAGTCCACGCCTGAGTAGTCGGCTAGGTTCCGAATCGACGGTCGTCACTTCGGTGCATAGCGACCTATAGATTCTAATGCTCTGCTTTTCTATGCATGGATGATGAGCGAAGGATGTTTTCCCAGCTGTCTACCCCTGTTGATTGTTCCTGGTTGATGGTTTGTCTTGCGCCTTTTGCGAATGAGTATTTCTGCGATTGTTTATCCTTTTCTTCCGCACTCCGCTAATTACCCTCTGCGTTTGATGAAATGATCTCTGTGCTTGATGAAATGATCGCTGCATTTTTAATGCTTTTACCGATGAATTTACTGTGTGGTTTTTATACATCCGGTCTGCCTTTTTCTCTGCGAATTTTACCTTACGTTTTTTTACACCTCTGGCTTGCGATTTTACCTTTGCACATTAATATTTGATGAATTTAGCTTGCGTAATTTCCCACTCAAATGACAGTTTATAAATTATTTTGAACTGCATTTTTTTGGGGGGGTGTATTGGCTGGAGATATTACTTGGGATACTTTGTAATCTTCACCCCCTTTTTTTACTGCAATCATTACCCTGTTGAGTGTAGTTTCGAGGCATTTTTTTTACTGTTTGGACTGCAATTTTTATTAACAAACTCAACATTAGAACTGTGATTTTCATTACCCTGTTGAGTGCAATAGAACTCGGCAAATTGAATGGGACAACGTAATTATAATACGTTTTTGCATATAAAATTACAGATATATTAATGTGGATATGTTGAACAACGTATTTATATAACTGACTGTGAAATACATTGAAGGACATCGAGCTACTCATTGTTGATAAAGATATATATTGTCTGTCTGTGTTAATATTTTGATGTAGATTTTATATGCCTGCGTTATTACAATTTTTACATGCCTGTGTTATTGCGATTTTTATATGCCTGCGTTTTTCGATTTTACATGGTTGAGTGTTATGAATGTGTGTTATGGCTGAGATTTTACATGGTAGAGTGTTATACCTGCGTGTTATGGCTACAATTTTACATGGCTGAGTGTTATGCCTGCATGTTAAGGCTACGATTTTACATGCCTGCATGTTATGCCCAGTCCCTAAATTGGCTATCGTCATAATGTAAGCCAGTTATATTGCTATCACTTCTGTGTTGCGATTTTATGAGGATCTCACCGTAACGTATTCACCATCTAATTCTATTATGACAACGATTCTAGACATTATTATTGGCATTCTATCATGACAACGATTCACAATATTATGATTTTATGGTATCTCGGGCTATCAGTGAAGATCTTAAATGTTATGAAAGTTTAATTATGTTGTCAGTAAATGTCAGTACTCATCTCTTTTAATGCTTATTGACAACCTTGATTGTATTGACTGTTATGATAACTATATCGACAATTTTATTATTATTATGAGTAATTGTGTAATAATAAGGCAACACGATAGTTTTATTGATAGCTTTTGTAATTGACTGCTAAGAAAGTTATGTTCAGTATTTTATTGACAGCAATAGCTTAAACTAATGGCCAATGATTTATTTGTTTCTAGAGAAGAACAACTTCACATAAACCATCTCTTCGGGAACTTTTAATTCAACCCCCTTTTTACACTTAAATGACTTAACTGATTTACATGTTTAAGTAAATTGTGATCCGGGAAGAAAATATAAGTAGATTGTTATAAGAAATAATAACTATTAATGTTAAAAGATGCAAAAGTTTTAGGGTTTATTGATTTTTATTAAACGTAATAGGATTATCTTTTGTTGGGAAAAGGTGAAATGGTGGGTTAATAGGGTTGTTAGACATAAAGGTTGTAGGCGTAATGGTTGATTATCTTGCACAAGCTTAATGGATGAGAGTTTAGTAGATGTATCAACTAAAACCCTTAATAGCCTTTAGTTATTTGGCAGTTATGCACCTTGCGTCTTAGGTTGAGCTGGAAGGGGTGATTGGTCTTGTCGATACACCACAGGTTGCCTTGTAGGAAACAAGAATCCTCCGGTCCTTCACAAAATTTAATTCAAGTGTTATCATGTGTCTTGTCGATCTGTTGCTTGGGGTGTGGGTGTAGTCCTCATGTCAGTAACTCAGCTCCTAGCGAGTTGGATTCATCTGGAGTCATTGGTCCATATAGGTTAGGTAGCACCAGGATTATTGCTGCACCTATCACCTGGGGACGTCATGAGTCCTGATGAGGAGATCATGGTGTGCCCTATGGGATAGAAATGAATGATAACTTGGCCGAAGTTTGTGCCTTCCGTGTGAGTGTTGTTGATCGTTGTAAGTTTTCTATTGGCGCATGGGTTGAACACCTTCCTGCGTTTGGTAGCACACCATTGAGGTTCTAGTTAACTGGCCATCGAGGCCATTGTGTCGATATGGGGATGTTTTCCCTTAGCTTGTAGGCATGGTCATGTTTGTGTCGGACAGGTAGTCATTTCTCCTTGTTGTTTTACGCATTGTTTTGCCAAGTTTATCTTGTGCTAGTGAATGGAGTCATAGTTGTATGTTGGCTATTTTATGAGCATGGTGCTCGCCGTCAGATGTGTTGTTTAGCTGTAATCATTGTTGTCATCTTGTTTAAAAAAAAATGCACTTTCTTCTTTGCTTGTAGTCGTAACGAAGGGTTCGTTACACACTCAAATGTATTGCATCAAAACTTTGCCTAAACCTTCCTTGGATGCATCTATGCATACCAAGAATTCCTTGTCCATGTTGGGGAAGTTTAGTATCGGCGTTTTTGTCAAAAAATCCTTGAGATTTTGAAATGCTTTCGCACATTTCTCAGTCCATACGAACTTCTTATTATTATTCTAAAATTCCATGATCGGATTTGCTATCTTCGAAAAGCCTTTGATGAATCGTCGATAATATCTTACTAAACCCATAAAATGTGTAGTTATTGTACACTTGTCAGTGCTGGCCATTCCATAATAGCCTCCACTATCACTGGATCCACAACGATACCTTCTCCAGATATGATATGTCCCAAGTAATGAATCCTCAATTGGTAAAAAGAACATTTCGATAATTTCTTGTACAATTTGTTTTCTCGTAGACACTATAGGACAAATCTTAAATGTTCGTCATGCTCTTCTTTCGTCTGAGAATAAATCAGTATGTCATCAATAAAAACTTGAAAAAACTTTTCCAAGTATTCATGGAACACCCCATTCATCAAACTCATGAATACCCCCGGGGCGTTCGTCAATCCGAATTGTAAAACTGTAAAATCATAGTGTCCAAATCTCATCTTAAAAGCGGTTTTAGGGATATATTCCTCTTTAATCCGTAACTGGTGATATCTTGATCTCAATTCAATCTTTGAAAACACCGTCACTCCTTTCATCTGATCAAATAAATCATCAATCGTTGGCAACAGATACTGGTTCTTGATCGTAGCTTCGTTCAATTGACAGTAGTCAATGCAAAGTCTCCATGATCCATCCTTCTTTCTAAAAAAGATCACTGGTGCACCCCATGGTGATACGCTTAGACGTATCAGTCCAAAATACAACAACTCCTTCAATTGCATTTTTAACTCCTGTAATTCAGGTGTTGACATCCGGTAAGGCATTCTCGCTATTGGTTCAGTTCCAAGTTTCAAGTCTATTGTAAACTTCGACTCTCTTTCAGGCGGTAAACCTAGTAACTCTTCTAGAAACACGTATGCAAACTCTTGTACTACAGAAAGGTTTTCTATCCCTTCTGCCTCGCCCTTTTCATTCAATGCTAATATTTCATATAAATTGCATCTCTTGCGCATACGCTTATGCAATTGTAGGGAATAAATAAACCTCAAGGACACTCCCTAGTTTTTTCCTACAATCACTCTACTTTGTTCCAAATCATCCATCAAACTTAATCGTTTCATCTTACATTTAAGTATCGCATCATGCGGTTCCAACCAATCCATACCAATCACTATGTCATAAGATCCTAATATCGTGACATAAAGATCCACCTTCATTACAAAGTCTCCTAAGTTAATACTACAGTCCGTAACCTTTCCTCCAACCTTTTGTTTGGCACCCGATGCCATTTCTAGGTATCTGAACTCATCCTTCTCAACTACCTTTACCTTAATTGTCTTCAGCGATGCACTAGATATAAATCTTTATGTAGCACCTATATCTATCAATATACTGACATTTTGGCTGGCTATTATACCTGACATCTCTAGCACAATGGATTGGTGCTCATCCTGACAATTGTTCACTGTTGCATGTATCCTATGGGTCTTGCCCAAATATTCAATTTTAGTGGTTCCTAATGATTTGTTCTCTCCAACCTTTTCAATTAGATAGCCTCGCTAGTAACGTGGCTCACATATCCAACATCCAGTATTCAGTCTAGTGTTCCTGGTCCTTGAAGTAGAAGTTGTTGCTCTAAAAACCTGTGATCCCAGTCTGTTCTGTTGAACATGCCTAAAATACTGTTATTGCGGTCGACGATGTTGCTGCTGCTATGGTCCTCTGTAAGGAGTCCTCTACTGAGGAGTCTGTCATTGTGGTTTCATGAACATAGGTCCTCTAGGAGTATCTCAATGCCCTGAATCCTATATGGTTGGTGTCTGATGCTACTGCGCTCCCGATGTCTCTTGTACAACTTGTCTAGAAGGAGTCCCCACTTGACCCCCACTGTTTAGTTCTTCCTCAGCTATGAGGGCCTTATGAACTGCATCATGTAATGACTGAGGCATTAAGAGCCGTACCTTTGCACAAATTTTGAAGTTAAGGCCAAACACAAAGTTGTTGACATTTAACTTCTCCATGCTCAGATGTGGAGCATACCTAAGAAACTCCATGAATCTAGCCTCGTACTTTGGCACCATATGACTATCCTGTCATAAGGCATTGAACTCATTAAGTTGACTCTCAATGAATTCCTCAGACAAGTACCTCTCATGGAACCGTTCCTTGAACAACTTGCATGACACATCTTTGAAAACCATGTTTAGTTGAGGTAGGATCGTCTTCCACCATATAAGATTTCTCCCCTTCAGCTGAAAGACTTCCATGCAAAATTTCATGTTGGAGGTGTAATCATGAAGTGTGAAGCACATTTCCATATTCTCCAACCATGCCTCGACGAATAAGCCATTCATGGCACCCATGAACTCGAGAAACTTCACCTTCTCAAGTTATCTATGTATGCCACCACTAACAGACAAAACACACTGTGAACTCTCATTGGGTACATATGCTCTGCCCTCATCTCAATCCGGGTAGTTAATCAATGCCTCAGACATCCTCTTGAAGGATCTCATCAAACCTACCACATCTCCCTTAGTAACTTGTTCTGGCTCAGTATTCTGCTCATCTCCTTGAGGGTTAGAACCTTCTGGCATGGGTGCTATCGGAGGTGTCACACCTCTTCCTCTAGCACCACATCGTCTACTTCCCCTACGTCCTCTAACCATGATTACCTGCAAGAACAATTTCATATATTTATTAGCGGTCTAATTCAATCATTTAGTTTAACATGGTGGATGGTGTAACGGTGCAATGTCGTAGGGTTGAACCCACTTTGATACCATATGTAACAACCCCTTTGTTACTTGATATAAGTAAATGAGAACAGTAAGATATCATGTTACACATGTTCTAATGATGTTTGATATATATATATATATATCAAACATCATTAAAACATGTGTAAAACGATATAAACATACTTCAACAATACACATTCTATTTCATTCATCTTATTGTACAACTAGACTTAGATACAACTTCAATTAGGATCTACCCAATCACATAACACCACATACAATGTCTACCCAACCAACCTATCCTGCAAGGTTAGGACCTCCAAGACACATAATCAATGCTCAAGTCTAGGATTCATCTGATTTATTTTGACCATCTAAGGTCTCAAGACTGGCGACTGTTATGAGGAACAAGGAAGTATATAGTTTCCATAAATTTAATCTATTATGAAGTTCAACTATAATTCTCACCATTCTTTACTACAAATTCTTCAAAAACACATAATCAACTCTAAATTCTAGGATTTATACGATTTATTTTGACCATCTAAGTTCTCAAGACCGACGACTGTTCTGAAGAACAAGGAAGTATCTAGTTCCCATAAATTTAATCTATTATGAAGTTCAACTATAATTCTCAGCAGTCTTTACTACAAATTCTTCAAAAACATAGAAATATGGTAACATGGTCACCGCATTATAACACATATGTATATTATTATAATAATTCATCATCTTACTAAATTAAAGGACATGAAGAATTTAAAATAGTATCAAGACAAAAACATAACAATAAAAGCCAGTGACCCCTTTAATAGGTGATCTATCAATAACAACAATTTCAACTTTACTTAATTTTACCTAGAAAGTAAGAAAACCCTACAAGTTACAACCAAGTAGACAAATATCTTATCTACATAACAATTTAAAGGATGAAAAGAAGAGAAGAGAAAAGCTCTCAACACAAGGAAATCACAAGCTTACCATGTACTTTAAGAGCCAACTGATACTGTGATGAATAAATTCTTCCAACGATTGAAAGTCTGTTCTGAGGTTTAGTTAAAGGTTCTAAAAGAAACCCGAAGTTCTCTTCTAGGTGTCAAAGTGAAAACACGTCCAGAGCCAACTCCATAAGTGCATAGACCGGCCCCATGAAGGCCCAAAGTTTAGAAGGAACAACTTTTAGTGCACAGATGCCACTCAAGGCAGGCGAAGGCCTTGAATTTCAGAAGAATGAAGCCCAAGAGAGACAGTGCAAACTTTCACAAGGGAGGCACAAAAGCACACACACAACAAAAGAGTCCAGAGCTTAGGAGAGAAAGTGTATGCAGGGTTCAAGTGAGGAAAAAAGGGTGTGAAAACCCTTTGGAAGAATTAAAGGATTGGATCTGATCGTGAGGAGTCGAAATCCACACAATCGTCCGATCATACAACAGTTATTTACTTTAAGAGAGCCCCAAATCCCGAAGTCGCGAAGTGAAACTACATCGTAGATTGATGAGTGATTACTAGCCGTTGGATCCTCAAGGGTTCGACTATTCAACGAGTTGGGTTTGTAACTATAAAGACTTAAGAAACCACGAAGATTTGAAGTCCCAGAGTGAAGGAAATTTGTAGACCTGGCGATCGATCGAGGGCCATTAGATCTACGAGCCTTCATTTTTTGGAGGTTCGGTAGTTCGACACTTCAAAAAAAAGAGTAGTAGTTGACAAATTTAAGGTTCTCGCAGAGTCTTGAAGTCTGGATTAAATCCTTATCGTCAAATGTTGGGTACACGTGTGTGTAGATTCTTAGTATTCGAAATTCGACCATTCAGGAGGTGGTGGTGGAAAGTTGTTTTGGTGTGAAAAGTCCCAAATCCCCGAAGCCTAGAGTTAATCTTGACCGTTGTCGACGGTTAATAAAGGACTATTAGATCCGTGGGTTCGAACTTTTCTAGTTCGAAGGTAACGTGAGTTGTATTTACAAAAATTTTTGAAGCCCATAGCCCCAAAGTTTCTTCTAGCCATAGATCGGAGAAAGGTGTGGGAACCATTGATCTCTGAGTTATTCAATATTCGGTACTTCGACATAAATGAGTCATTGTTGAAAAAATGTGAGGGACTCTCGTAGTCCCAAATTTCGGAGTGGACATCAACCTTTAATCAAGGGAAGGGTCATTCATTAGATCCCCGAGCCCTTCGGCGATTCGACGATCCGGTAAAACAATTTAAATCTGTGACAGTGGAGAAAAACCTTGAAGCCCGGAGTTTCACAGTGGATCTCCACCGTAGATTCTCACGTGAGGAGAATCTCCGTCAACTGTTCGATTAAGTTTTTATAAGTTAACGAAGGAAGGTGGAAGAGTAGGGTTAACCCATAACTGTCGATCAACCTCTCTTTACAACTGAATTCAATCGGCAATCACTCCGTGTGAAATGGAATGTTTGAGTTTATGAAACCTCCAGAGCCCCAGAGTCCTAGAGCTCAGAGTAGCGCCCTTTTGGATAATGCTAGGTTCTAGCCCGTGGTCACATGCATAACCTTGTTAAGGTGGAAGGGGCTAATGTCAAAGATTATAAGTAAGTAAAAACTCTTGAAAACAATTAAATGGCATACCACGATCCCAAATATTTTTGGATTTAAACTACAAAATAAACACAGACATCCACACTACAATTACTTTGGATTTATCAACAATTTTAATAGAGAAAAACACAATGTAAATTCGGACTTAACAAATTTCAATGGGAATCCACCATACAACATAATTGAAAGTTCATAAGTTTTAAAAGGAGTTTATGATATGAATTTCAGATCTAGAATACAACTCGAAAGAGATCCCATCAAAGATTTTGATTTCGAATTAAAATGAAATTCAACAAAGAAACTCATGATAAATTTTGAAACTAACTCCTTGGTTTACCAAGGAGCAATGCACTGTAAAATTCCTGAATAATCTCAACTAAAACTCTGATCATTAAAAATTTAATTATAGATGAAATACAAATTTAGAACATATACCATTCATAATATAAATTCGAATTTCACGATGAGGGTCAAGCCACCCCAAATTAGAGAGCGGAAAACAACTAGAATTACATTGAAAATTTAAAATATAAGCACTATAATTATTATCCAATAGGCAACAATTGTAATTTAAAAATAATAAACTCTGAACTAATAGTCGTTGACAACAATTGTAAAAATTGGCATTCAAGCCTTCCAATAGTTCTACAGTAGCCCTATCATTCTATTATACTACTACACTAATGCTACGACTAAAATTCAAAATATAAAAATACCAGAACTAATGAATGTTGCGTAATGAAGATGCCATTCAAAGTCTTGCGCTCATTCCTTTCCTTCGCTTTCTAATAATAGAGACTTCACCGCTACCTCCCAGCCAATGCTAGGGGTACTCTTCTTCCCCCTTAGCTCCCTGAGACACATAGGGGCCACACACAATAAACCAACAAAACTAGCTCCAAGTCTTGCCCTCACAAGGAGGATCTTCCACTCTTTTTACAAGCTTGGTATCCCAACTCTCACAAGTAAAACACAATCCAATAAAAATTTGGCAACATAACAATGCTCAGAAAATCATATCCTTTTCCCTTCTCCAGAAATTGATTTTATAAAAATTTCTTCACTGACACATGTCCTCATGCACAAATAATTAACTTTTTAGTTAATTTTAATTTGGATTATTCAGTCACACACTTGTCACATTCTCCCCAAGTTACACCAGTAATTACCAAATTTATTTTATTTAATATGGTCAAATTCCCTCACATTCCTCAATGTGTTCCTATTTTCACTCCTAGTTGTCCCTTTGTTCCTCAGATTCTCATTTAAGGAGTGTCTCCTAACTAGATGTTAGTTAGAGTTTAATTAGGAGTCTTCTTCTAGTTAGACTAGTGTAGTTTGATTCTAGATTCTATTCTATGTACACCCAACCTCTCAAGTTATTATTTATTTCTATTTAAAATTTCTTTTTTATTAAATTCATGCACACATGTGCATTTTGTTCAATCTTTATATTTTTCCCACCTTTTCCTAGAATTAGATTTATCCCAATTTAATATTTTAATTAGTCCCTAAATTAAACTTAGACTTAGGCTTAGACTGTTGTTAGGCTTTTCAACTAATAATCTATTGTTTAATTAATTAGTTAATCCAACAAGGTCTAAATATTTCAATGTTTTCTAGGCCATCTAGATTTATTGACTCAAGTTTAATTATGTGACGTGCCCTTCAAGACACACCTTCATTATCCAAGGGTTCCATTGGCCTTAGACTTGTTTTGGAAGTTTTCCAACCCTTGGAGTTAACACTCCACTCGGTCGATCTTGTGAGAGACTAAGGGCTTGTAAGGAATAAGGAATTCGCCTTATTGCATGCTCCTTAGAAATATTTGTGAGCGACTGTCTCAGTCCACCCTCACAACATCATGGAAATTTCTAACTAGGTAATCGTTAACCTACAATTCAAAACATGGTGGGATATCTAGTAGGATGTGACAGGGACGTTGTCACACCTCTCCCTCAAATGTATGGATTCTGTGCGTGGCCCCTCTACTCCTTATGTGAGTCGTATTAGAAAGAATCATCAAGCCTACATCCATTGACAAAAACCACTGTCAATAATTCCATATACATAAATAATACTATAATCAATCATACAACATATGTGTGTGAAATGAAATACTCAATAGATACAATCCACTCCCAGACTCAATCCAGAGTCCAATGGAATCCATCGATGCCATCAACATCCTTAACCTGTCATGTGTCCTGCATACTCAGGAAGAATCATCAAAATCATATGTCAATATATATACATCAATATAATCAATACTACATAACACCTAAACATCATCATATATAATCCATAATCTGAATGAAATCACAATGTACCATACCCAGATCACTTGCACACAAGTGTCCTCAAAGAATAAGTCAATAATAGTGTGCTTAGTAGAGCAGGATGTTACATACACCCCTCTTGTTTTAAAATTCATCCCAAAGTTTATACAGTATATATAAAAGAACGTAATAAATGTATCTGACATATATCTATATGTATAATCTATCAAACAAGTAAGGAACCTGTTGATGCATCTCAAATGCGTCCTCCTAGGTAATCGAGTGTGGACTATAATTGTCCCATTGAACCTTGACCTGATCAACTATTTGACGTCGTAGCTGTCGAATGGGGTGGTCTAGAATGCATATTGGCTCCACCATGGG
Source organism: Picea sitchensis (assembly GCA_010110895.2). Taxonomy (NCBI): domain Eukaryota; kingdom Viridiplantae; phylum Streptophyta; class Pinopsida; order Pinales; family Pinaceae; genus Picea; species Picea sitchensis. The sequence continues at coordinate 20,572 of SNQJ01S0188883.1, forward strand.
AGCACCCTCATCGGACACCTACAAGGAACTCATGTCAATACCATGTGAAGGATCACTGATATAATGTCTCAAAACATATACATGAAATATGTTGTGCATACGCCTCAAAGAATCAAGCAAGGCTAGTCTATAAGCCACGGGTCCTTTCTTTTCCACAACTTTGAAGGGTCCCACAATCCAAGGAGATATTTTAACACACTTTCCAAAATTGATTAAACTCTTGTGCGGTTTTACTCACAAGAAGACTCCGTCACCAACTTTATAATTGTGGTCAACGCGATGCATATCAACATAACTTTTTTGTCGATCCTATGCTTCCTTAATCCTATGTCTTATCGATTTCATCTTTTCTTCCATTTTTTGTATCACTTCTGATCCTACCAGAACCCTATCCTAAAGTCGATCCCAACTCAATGGTGTCTGACATGGATGCTCATAAAGAAACTCAAACGGAGCCATTTTGATCGTAATTTGATAGCTATTATTGTATGCAAACTCTACTAGTGGCATGAATTCTTCCCAACTTTTATGTTGGTCCATTACATACATACGTAACATATCCTCCAAAATTTGGTTTGTTCTTTCTTTTTTCCCGTCTGTCTCTGGGTGATAAGATGTGCTAAAGTTTAGTGGTTTTCCTAAAGCCTCTTCGAAATTGGTCCAAAACCCTCCTGTAAAAACTGATCCTCGATTAGATATGATCCTTCTTGGTACTCCATGCAATCTCACAATCTCACTGAAAAATACTCTAGCTATGTATGGATCCTGATACGTCGTACACACAGGAATTAAGTGTGCACTCTTCGTCAGAGTGTCAACTACCACAAAAATCGAATCGTGTCTTCTTACCATCAATGGAAATCCAATGATAAAGTCCATCAAAATGAACTCCCATTTTGATTCTAGAACAACATGTGGTTGTAAAAATCCTGTTGGATGTCTATGTTCAACCTTCACTATCTGACATTCTAGACATCTCACCACGTAACTAACTATGTCTGCTTTCATTCCCTTCCAGAAGAATAAAGGCTTAAGGTTTGCCTTCATCTTCGTGACTCCCAGATGAGCCATGTATATTGGTCTACAAGATTCTCTCAAGACCAAATTTCTTAATTCGTCGTTAGGTGGTATGTAAATTATTCTGTTAAATATAAAAAATCCATCATTGTCTAGTGAATAACCTTCATACTTTGGTACCATCATGGTATCTCGTCCAATATTATTTGTAACTTCTTTATACCAGTCATCATCGAATTGTAAAGATAGGATCTTTTCTTGAAGATTTGTCTTAAGAGGTAATGCTGAAAATATGCATGGTCTCTGACTCAATGCATATGCCACTCGATTCATAGTTCCTTTAATGTAAGTAATTTCAAAGTTGTACTCTCTGAGTAATTCTGACAAACGCCTTTGTCGCATGTTCAAGTGACTCTGTGTAAAAATATGCTACAATCCACAATGATATGTCTTTAATTCGAATTTATATCCAATCAGATAATGTCTCCAAACTCTCAAGGCTTATACAGTTGCTAATAATTCCAGGTCATGCGTTGTGTAGTTCTCTTCATGATTTCTCAATTTCCTCGAAATGTAAGTGATCACTCGACTGTCTTGCATGAAAACTCTGCCTAAAGCTTCCTTGGATGCATCTGCGCATACTAAGAATTCCTTGTCCATGTCGGGGAATTTTAGTATCAACGTTGTTGTCAACAAATCCTTGAGATTTTGAAATGGTTCTGCACATTTCTTAGGCTATACAAACTTCTTGTTCTTCTTCTACAATTTTGTGATTGGATTTGATTGGATTTGCGATCATCGGTAATATCCCGCTAAACCCATAAAATTGCATACTTCTTGTACACTTGTTGGTGCTGACCATTCCATAATAGGCTAAAATTTCACTGGACCACAAATATACCTTCTCTAGATATGATATGTCCCAAGTAATGAATCCTCGATTGGTAAAAAGAGCATTTCAATAATGTCTCATACAATTTGTTTTCTCATAGACACTGTAGGACCAATCTTAAATGTTCGTCATGCTCTTCTTTCATCTGAGAATAAATCAATATGTCATCAATAAAAAATTGAACAAACTTGTCCAAGTATTCACAAACCACCCCATTCATCAAACTCATGAATACCCCCAGGGAATTCGTCAATCTGAACGGTAAAGCTGTAAACTAATAGTGTCCAAATCTCATCTTAAAAGAGGTTTTAGGGATATCTTCCTCTTTAATCCATAATTGGTGATATCCCGATCTCAAGTCAATCTTCGAAAACATCGTTGCTCCTTTCATCTGATCAAATAAATCATCAATCCTTGGAAACAAATATTGGTTCTTGATCGTAGCTTTGTTCAATTGACGGTAGTCAATGCAAAGCCTCCACGATCCATCCTTATTTCTAACAAAGATCACTAGCACACCCCATGGTGATACGCTTGGACGTATCATTCCCAAATCCATCAACTCCTTCAAGTGCATTTTCAACTCATGCAATTCAGGCATTGACATCCGGTAAGGCGTTCTCGCTATCGGTTCAGTTCCAGGTTTCAATTCTATTGCAAACTCCAACTCTCTTTTGAGCGGTAAACCTGGTAACTCTTCTGGAAGCATGTATTCAAACTCTTGTACTACAGTAAGGATTTCTATCCCTTTCGCCTCACCCTTTTCATTCAGCACTAATATTGCATATAACTTGCATCCCTTGCACATACTCTTTTGTAATTGTAGGAAAGAAATAAACCTCAAGGACACTCCCTGGTTTCTTCCAACAATCACTCTACTTTGTCCCATATTATCCATCAAATTTAATTGTTTCTTCTTACAGTTAAGTATCACATCATGCGATTCCAACCAATCCATACCAATCACTATGCCATAAGATCCTAATATCTTGACATAAAGATCCACCTTCATTACAAAGTCGCCTAAGTTAATGCTACCGTCCATAACCTTTCTTGCAACCTTGTTTTTGGCACCCGATGCCATTTATACATATATGAATTCGTCATGCTCGACTTCCTTTACCTTAATTCTCTTCAGCGATGTACTAGAGATAAATCTTTCTGTAGCACCTGGAGCTATCAATATACTGAAATTTTGGTTGGCTATTGTACTTGACATCTCTAACATAGTGGACTAGTGCTCATCCTGACGGTTGTTCACTGCTGCATGTATCCTGTGGGCCTTGCCCAAATCTCCAATTGTAGTGGGTCCTGATGATCCGACCGCTTTGACCTTCTCAATCAGACAGTCTCGCTGGTAATGTAGCACACTAAATGTCCAACATCTAGTCTTCGGTCGAGTGTTCCTGGTCCCTGAAGTAGAAGTTGTTGGTCTAAGATCCTGTGATCCTGGTTTGTTTTGTTGAACATTCCTAAACTACTGTTGTTGCGGTCAACAATGTTGTTGCTGCTGTGGTCCTCTATAAGGAGTCCTTTGCTGAGGAGTTTTTTTTCGTGATGTCGTGAACATAGTTCCTCTAGGCATATCTCGATGCCCTGAAGCCTATCTGGTTGGTGTCTGATGCTGCTACACTCCCGATGTCGCTTGTACACCTAGTCTAGAAGGAGTCATGCCCTGACTCCCACTGTTCAAATATTCCTGAGCTATGAGGGCCTTCTGAATTGCATCGTGAAATGACTGATGCATTAGGATCCGTACCTTTTCACGAATGTTGATGTTAATTCCAAACACAAAATTGTTGACCTTTAACTTCTCTGTGTTTAGATGTGGAGCATACCTAAGTAGCTCCATGAATTTGGCCTCGTACTCTGGCACCATACGACTACCCCCGAAATCCACAAGAGAACATAGGGAGGCCAAGTATTTTCAGAATATTGGGGGCTCAACAACAAGAACATCTTATAGACCCATTTAAGGGCACAACATGTCAATCATAAGGAATTGAACCTGGGTGGGGAGGGTAACAATCATTCCTCCCAACCACCCAAGCTACATCCAATGGACTATGATTCTAGAAACTTTAATAGGAAGAACTTGTTATATATTAATGGTCATCAATGCACTCATGGGAACATTGTAGGGTTCATAAATAGTTGTAGGTGCTCAATGTTCAATGCAAATTATTCATTTGAGGAACACTCCAATGGAAAATAGTTCATTACGAAACATAAGGCATCCAAATTTGTTATTATGCATGCAATATGTAGGTTTTATCCTAGTGAGAGTTGTTAATAAACTATATTTTTGTTGACCACCAACCACTTGTCAAAGGCGACGTGAATTGGAGCTATCTTTAGACATCCCCTTGGGTAATAATAAAAATGTCATTGAGAAATTGTGTTTTTGGATTTTCAATGGAATTAATGTAAATTTATTTCCTAATTTGACATTCGTTTTATGAAGTGGTTGGTTTCATGTGTATTGGAAAAAAATTCCATGCTTCTAATAAATTTCTAGTCTAATGTTTAAACATACTAAATGCATTATGTTTACTAATATCAATGATTTAATGTTCAATATTTATACGATTGATATTTTGACAATGGGTGACCTATTTACCATCTACCATTCCACCCCACTAAAATATCAACTCAGTAGAAAGCTTCTAAACGAGCATATCTTGGAGAAGAATCTAACACCACTCCCAATTTTAATAACTCAATTCAAACACTTTCATACAAATTGTAATTGAATTTAAGTTATGTTTTAAAAATGCATTGAGTCAACATTTTCAAAATGCATAAGGTTACACAATTGCATCAAGTTTGTAAAAATAGTTTTTTTTTTTTTTTTCTCCTTTATTCTTATATCAATTGGCCAAATATTAGTAACTTGTTTATAACATTAATAATGTAAAAATTTCTCCTAATCACAAGTTAGTTAGATCTTTTGTTACTTGTAATCACAAGTTAGTTAGATCTTTTGTTACTTGTAACTTTTAGAGCACACTAATGTTCTTTCATATAACTTAAAAATGTTATTTACTATTCAAATCTATCAAACTTAATCTCAAACTAAATTTATTTTAATAGGATCAAAATAGAACTATAAACTATGACTTACAACTATTTATTTTTATAGTTTCTATTATCAAATCATTAATTTTAAACGAGTAAAGTCTTGATATTTATCCTTTTGTTTTACTAAAAATTCTTTCAATGATTAGAACTTGTATTCAATTTTTTTAAAAGACACGCTAGTGTGCTTTCATATAACTTAAAGATGTTATTTACTATTCAAATCTATCAAACTTGATTTGTTTTAATAGGATGAAAATATAACCATAAACTTTAACTTACAACTATTTATTTTATAGTTTTTATTATCAAATTGATTTGTTTTAATAGGATCAAAATATAACCAAAAAACTATAACTTACAACTATTTATTTTATAGTTTCTATTATCAAATTACAACTATTTATTTTATAGTTTTTATTATCAAATTGATTTGTTTTAATATAAAATTGATTTGTTTTAATAGGATCAAAATATAACCAAAAAACTATAACTTACAACTATTTATTTTATAGTTTCTATTATCAAATTGATTTTTTTTTAATAGGATCAAAATATAACCAAAAAACTATAACTTACAACTATTTATTTTATAGTTTCTATTATCAAATTGTTAATTTTAAATGAGTAAAGTCTTGATATTTATCCCTTTGTTCTACTAATTATTCTTTCAATGATTAGAACTTGTATTCAATTGATTTAAAAGGCACAATTCAAAGTTATGGTTCTTCTGTCCGATGGATAATTATATGAGCTACAATGGGCTCGAAACTTGTATTGATAGGCACACGGGTGGAATCGCTCATATATAAATTAAAATGTTAATATAATTGTAGTGCATTGATTTCCACATGGACATCAATTAATTTTTCAATTGTGGGGGATTTATTTTAAAGGGGTTTTTAGCATCGATTTGTTGTTCATTTTACTCCATTGCATTTGGCTAACAAATGTGCCTTAATATTGTTGGACACATGAGATGGAATGATGTGTTTTATTCATCAGTACAATACATGTATAAGTACATTGATGTGACCCTTGGATTCATATTCTAAGAGGTTTTTTGGACTCCCTACAATGGTTACGTCTTGCGAGGTTTTATATTCCTTTTTTGTGTAATCGTAAACATATTATGTTTCTAACTCCCCCCTTAATCCGAAGGGGTGTATATGAGTCCAAGAAGAGAGATGAAGTTTGGAAGCGTGCAGCTGAAATGTTGAAGTGTGCAACTGCTAATGGATGAATGTGCTCTCTAAATATGGTGGTTTTAGGATGACCACAAACTCGAATGATGAGTCGAATTTGATGTCTTCTACTAAATGGTGGTGGTGGTTTAAGGAATACCACAAACCAATCTGGTGGATTAAGGATGACCACAAATTTTGAAACTTGGATCTAGGCTCAATCGTTCCCAGAACATTTTCTAAGTTATCTAGAAGTTGGAAGCTGATGTCTTATGCTAATTGGAATTTCTCTTGAATGTTGGTTTAAAGATGACCATAAACTATTATATAGTAGACTTTGTAAGTCTTCCACTAAGTGGTGGTTTAAGGAAAACCACAAATTGTTTTCTAGTAAAATTTGTAAGTCTTCTACTAAGTGGTGATTTAATGAAAACCACAAACCAATCACACTCGCTTGTCACACTTACTTGTTACTTCTCGATTGATGCGACTTTGAAACTTAAAGCCTAACTATCAATCATTGATGTTGTTCTCCCTTGTTAGGGACAAGGTGAGAAGATGAAAATATGTCCACTGCAAGATGTGTAAATACTCGAGAATGGATACGTCGGTATGAATGATATATATTATTGACTATTGATAACCATCACCAAGAAGTGATCCACCCATAGTGGTTATTTACTCTTGTAGTTGTCCTGCGTTTGGTGTTGATTAATTGGGTTGGTTGTCATTGATGTCAACCCTCGAATCAAGTCCGATAGAAAATTCTGGTAGCCCCAACAATATGGTTAAGGGACTTCAGTTTGATTGATGTATAATGGTATGAATTTTCATATATTTACAGGTAAGACTATTCTAGATGGATAGTACATGTCATACCATTTTCAGTGATATGTGGAACACCACATAACTCCTCGTAGTTAGAGAGTTATGGCCTTGTGAAGTTGGAGAACCCTCATGAGTTATCTAGAAGGTCAAATAAGTCAAAATTATTCTAGAAGCTCCTAGAAGAAGTTGACTA
>SNQJ01S0188884.1:0-18823 GCA_010110895.2 Picea sitchensis
CTTAGACTTCGTGAAATATTTCAATAGAGGAGACTCTCGATCTTTTTCTAAATAGTTTTATAATATATTGTAATTTTTCACATAATTTACTATTTATAATATATTGCAATTTTTCACATAATTTATATTATTGTATTGAGTTACCAACCACAATGAATAGTGACGCTAGGATCATCCACATGGCATCTCAAATTTGATAACCTAAATCCAGGCCCTAGCTTTTGACCTATTTACAACCACCTAGAGGTTCAACCATAGTTTTAGGTAAAATTAATTTTAAAATGCAAATCTCCAAAAATGAAAGAAATATGTTCCATGGAAAATGTTTACTTAAAAAATGAAATAAACATCAATGTGTAAAGTGTTATTTGATTAAAATCATCGATATGACGTCAACAATATCATCTATGAAGTGTTCTTCATAAACACTTCATCTTTAAAGGGAAAGATACATCCCTTGATTACGAAAGATAACAATGAAGGATAACGAATTGTGGTCATCCAGTAACATTTTCAAACTTTCATATAACCTTCGGCTGCGCCAGGTTGAAGTCTTCGAATCAACCATTGTAAAACTAAATCTGGATGGTAGTTCGAGCTTGGAGTATTTGAAACTTTCAAAACTATTTTTTTTCAAAATAAAAATATCTCAAATTTATATAGAGTATAAATTCGTTTACAAAATCAGTGAATGTTCCTGAGAGATACCCAAAATCAACCAAAAGGACAGAGTATTGATAGTTCTGGATACAATGTCCAAATACTCAGAAAACTGATCAACAATAATAATAAAAAAAACAAATAGCTTAAAACTGTAAAAGGTAGAAATTTCTGTGAAGTGACTTGAAATCAACTTTCACTCCACAAAGACCTCGCCCTTTCTCACACATCAAAGATGTTAAGGAGCGAATGAGGGCTTTCTTCCCCATTGTCCCAGTGATAAACCGAAAGCCTTCCTTCAATTTCTTTTACCGCCCTCTTTGAAAGTGTGTAGGCCTCTTTATTATGTTCCCTATAAATATGATGGAAGCTAATATCTTTGAATTTTTTTTCCAAATCCTTAGTTTTTTGTTTCCAGCAATCAATGTTCACTGCTTGGAGGTTACCCTTTTGATTAATCCAGTTGATAATAACTTTTGAATCCCCAAGGATTTGTAATTTTTTGATCGACCATATTGTTTCCAGGGTGAGAGTCGCCCACAACCCCATGAGTTCCGCCTTTGTATTTGTTCTAGCTCCGCAATTTATGAACCATTTTGTAATCCTCGACGAATGAGTCTTGAAAAAATCGCCCGCTCCGCAACAATTACCGTTTGACAAGGCTGCACCATCAAAGCAAGCCAAAGTGAATTCCTCAGCCTGAGATATCTCACAAACTCAGTTTGAGAAGACTTTTTGTGTAGCCGGCTACCAGGAGAAACAATCCACAATCCTCTGAACCATAGAGAAAATAGAGGGGGAGCAATCTTCAAAAATCACCTTGTTTCTCTCAATCCATAAATGCCAGCAAGAAAGGGTAGCCAAGTTGACTAGGACTGTTTTTGCACTTGACCACACAGTAAAATAGTTCGAGACTGTGGATCCATTCCACTGAACTTTTAGAGAATAGAGATTGTGTAGGCACTGCCAAACTGCCTTTGAGAAGTTGCAATGGATTAAAAGAAGATGTATGTTTTCAGAGTAGCAATTGCAGAGTTTACACACCCCTGAACCTTCCCATCCTTTCTTCTGGAGTGCCTCCCAAGTAAGGACTTTTTTTTTTTCTGCTAGCCATATGAAAAGTTTTATTTTGAGTTTTAATGGCCATTTCCACAATTTTTGTATCTAAACGCTGTCACAAACGTAGTCAAGCGGGTGAAGAAGAGCGGTATAAAGGTTTTTTACAGATAAGACACTCGAGGTGTCCCCTCCAGCCCACAGAAGAGAATCGGTCTTGTTCTTTAGAAATATACCAACGCTCCTTAAAGATTTAATATAGAGTTTCCATTTGATAGCAGCCTCTTTTCTTAGTCCTAGCATCTCACTTCTTAGCCATTTGTCCGAAAAAGGGAGGTCACGGGTAGGGTCTCTCGCTTGTGCCAACCAAAATATATTTAAGTTTTGTAAGTGAATTTGCAAAGGTTTTGAAAGTAAGGAACGGTGCTCCAACCCAATTATCTTGTCCCTTCCAATAGATATTAAAGAGCCCGAACCGAGCCTCCATCGCAGCCAATGGAGAATCACAAAAAAGTTTTGGTCAGACCATTCCAGAAGCTAGACGCTCTCTGTTGAATGTGAGAAGACTTACAAATCCATTCAAACACTAGTGAGTCACCCAAATATTTATCCAGAATGATTCGATTCCAAATACTATCATGAGTAAGCGCCCTCCACAAGGTGTTTTCCAGTAAATCCATGTTAAAGAAAGTAAGATTTTTGAGCCCCCATCCCCCTACCTTTTTTGGTCTTGACAGGATATCCCATCTGCATAGATGGAAATGGTGTTTTTCGTTTTTCCCACTCCAAAGGAAGGCAAAGGAAAGCTTGTGCATTTTGGAAAGGATATTACAAGGGATCCTCTCCAATGAAATCCAAAAAACAGATAGACTCTCCAGCACTGAATTGACCAGGACAAAACGCCCTCCAAGCGACAACCACTTATTACACCATAGCCCGATTTTCCTTTCAAATTTAGCCACTAGCCAGCACCAATATTTGGATTTTGATACTCCCGGTTTGAGATGATAACCAAGGTACTTGAAACCCAGACTCAAGTCAACAAAGGTAAAGGTAATAGAATCTTTTAGATGACTGAGCTCAGCTTCCTCAAGCCCCCAATAATGTGCAGTGGATTTTGTAAAATTTATGCAAAGACCCAAAGCATAACAAAATGCCTGTAGAATGTCTAGGATCACTATCCACTCCGAAGGATCTGCCTTTGACATTAAAATAACATCATCAACAAACATTAAATGAATAATTTTTAAAAGCTTAGAAACCTTTATACCTGAAATAAGATGTTCAGAGATGCTTTTGGATAACATTAGGCTGAGCCCTTCCATTATCATAATAGAAAGGTAAGGGGAAAGTGGGCATCCCTGACGAAGCCCCCTCCCACTCTTGAAATACTTTGTCACCTCGCCATTTATCAACATTGCAAAATTTGCACTAGTAACGCAGGACATAACCCAATCAGTCAACTTAACTCCAAAGCCCACTGAGAGCATGATCAGCCTTAAGTACTCCCAGTTTATGTTGTCATAGGATTTTTTAAATCCAGCTTCAATATTAGGGACTTTAAATTCTTCTTTTTAATGCTGTGAAGCCTTTCATGGGCTGCTCCGATAGCATCCTGAATTCTTCTGCCCTTCAGGAACCCCAATTGTTCTGCAGAGAGACAACTTGCTAAAATTGGTTTAATCCGATTTGCAAGAATTTTTGAGATCACCCTATAAATAAGGTTACATAGATAGATTGGGCGATAATCATTGAATGAGGCCAAATTATTTTCCTTTGGGATCAAGGCCAAGAAAGTGGAGTTTAAACCTCCACAAATCTTGCATTTTCTTCGTGAATCCTCCACCATTTCAAGAAGGTCATCTCCCACAAGATCAAAGAAGAAAATAAAGAACTCAAAAGTCCACCCATCAGGGCCTGGGCTTCTCTCTTTTTTGAAGTTTTCTAGTACCTTTTTTAATTCCAACAAAGTGACAGGTTTAAAGAGAGCATCTGCTTCCTCCTCAGTTACCATTTTTGGATAGAGGCTAGTGACACTGATTACCTCATTTAAGTTGGGTCTTTATTTGGCTTTGAAGAACTGTTCGAAATAATTTACCGCTTCCTGGTCGGAAAGGATGATTCCATTGTCTTTTGAAATCTCCCAGACATGCTTGCGATTTCTGTTATAACTGGCCACCTTGTGGAAGAATTTTGTGTTGGAATATCTAGTCTTTATCCATGTAGCTCTGCTACGCAATATCCAAATATTCTCCTCCCCACAAAGAAGGGTGTTTCTACTACATTCCAGCTCATGAAGGTTCCTGTCCTCCTCCATGGATAAGGATTTTTCAGTGGATTTTTGTATGAGCAATTTGATTTCTGATTCCATCTTTCCCAACAAAATATTTTCTTTTTCCTTTAAATCCTTAACCCAAAATTTTGTTTGCGGTTTGAGTTCCTTAAGTTTCCACACAATACGCAACTGTGCATTACCTTCCCATAGAAATCGTGGATCCTTCTAGGCGCTATGGACTAACTTAAAGAAATCAGGATCATGTAGCCAGTGATCATTAAATTTGAAGGGAAACACTTTGTACAATGAAAGGCTTTCCAGTTGAAATAGAATGGGGGCGTAATCTGACACGAAAGGAAATTCCACCCAAGATCTAGACAAACCTGCCAAAGACAAAAAACCTTCCGAAACAAAAAATATGTCAAGTCTTCTAGCAATCGCTTCAGGGCTGGATCGCCCGTTTCGCCAGGTAGGGATCAACTTGGTCGAATTGAAATCAACTAGCTTCTTTGAATTAAAAAGGTCTCTGTAAAAAACTTCATTCGGACCAGGCATGAAAGAACCTCCCTAGTTCTCATCTACAGATAAAATGAAATTCAGGTTACCAACTAGAATAATATTTGGAGTGGAAAGAATACTGTTGTATGATAAGGAGGTTCAAAACTTCTTATCGCCATTACACGACCCATATACATTAAGAAACACCATCTCTTGTTTAGTATATAAGCATCGATCAACTAGCAGAATACCCCCAATTGTCAGGAAAGGAGCCAGGTCGAAACAACAAGGGTCCCAAGCAACCAACAATCCTCTAGAATTTCCTATGGAGTTTACAATAGGAAAGACCCAAGAAGGGTGAAGATTATGCAAGAAGTCTCTAGCTTTCTGTTCATCAAAGAGAGTCTCCTGAAGAAAACCAATATCAGGCCAAGTGCATTCTAACAATCTACGAAGAGAGGTAGCTTTGAGGGTGCCTCCAATCTCTCGAACATTCAAAGAGAGAATTAACATCACTTGGTCCTCACCAGGGCCTTCAATGCTCTAAGGGCCCTTCCATCCTGAGAAAGGTTAACAATATCAACAGTTTGAGATACTAAATCCACCTGTTTATTTCTAGAGCTTCGTGTCTTTATGGGGGAGAGCTCCGATCCAATACCCTGTGACCAAGCATAAGCCTTACTCCCTTTGCCTGGAAGGTGAGGATATGAGGTGCTAGTTTCTGCTGTAGGATCTAAGACCTCCTTTCCTCGATAGATGGGTAATGAAACAAAGGTCACTAGGATGTTTGGACATGGAGATAAGGAATTCAGAAGAGCAGAGAGGCTAGTGTCATCCTCCTTTGCCTCCCTATAGCTTGGAAAGCTCAGGGGGGAACCGATCGGTTCCAAGGAAGGGGTAGGGGGATGAGGGTGTCTAACCAGAAATGAGTTAAGAGAGTGGATTGAGAGGTTGGAAGGGTTAGGCTTTGACAGGGATTCAAAAACTGAGGGATGAGGCATAGCCACAGGGAGATTGAGAGGGTTGGGAGGGGAGGGATCAGGAGAACAAGGTTCTAAGGGATAGTTTGAAACTTCAGGGACGAAGGCCTTTGTATAGGTAGATGAAGAAATCCAATGTGAGTTATTTAATGCTTCCTTCTCCCCAAAGGATAGGGAGTTAAATAAGAGAGGGCAATGTGTTTTTAGCTTACCCGAAAGAGACACATCTTGCTCCTGTAGTGAAGAGGAGGAACGTCCAGTGGAAATCTCCAAGAAGTATAAAGAGGGATCTTCATCCACATAGTCTGGAGGGTTTAACTGTAGATCGAAATCTTCAGAGAGTTCAACCGAAACCTTCCCAGGGAATTTATGACAAAGGTGACCTATTTTGCGGAAACGGTTGCAACAGAAGGGAAACCCAAGATAGTCTGGAGGTTGTGCTATCTTTCACCCTCTCTAATCGATCTCAAGGGTTTCTAGTAAGCCACCGAAAAGGTCCATCTCAACAAGAACTCTTCCCATCTTCTGCTCAGGACCAACAAGTAGCTTTGTATCCAGGGCAATGAATTTTCCCAGTGAATTGCCAATATCTCGTAAGGCTCCTTCATTCCAGAGGAACAACGAAAGACCCGGTAGAAGAACCCAAATATGCCTATACTAAAAATAGTCGGTATCGGGGTTAAAAGCAATTCTCCAATGCTTAAGCATGAGACTACTTCTCCCATAAACCCACAGAGAACTCAGTAATAGAGAAACGTCCTCTGGTGACTTGCAGATAAAACCGAGCAACCCTTTGTTGAGATATAGAATCTCAGGGGAGTAACCAATGAGAGGAGTCCATTGGTTGTTGATCTAGTCCTCCAGAGGTTGTTTGCTTAGCATTATATAAGAGATCTGACCCACGAGACCACATAGCGCCATTCTGCATGTATCTTCTAAGCCCACATCGTTCCCCAACACCATACGTTTTTCCTTTCTATTTGCTTTCCACAACTTTTGACAACAGAAAGCAGACTGAACTGGATTGGCAAGAAACCTGTGAACCCCTAGAGAAGAAGAGAGGCTTGTTAGGCTTGGGGGTACAATGAAAGAAAGGGGCTCATTTCTGGGGGCGTCAGTAGGTGGAAGGACTGACTCTGTTGATCTGGCAACTTTCGGAGGAGGAGACGATAGACTACCGGGTATCTTGGTGGGAAAGGAAGACTTGTTTGAAATAAAAGGAACCCTGGAAAGATTAATCTCTAGAGATTTGACCTTGTCAAATAGCCCCACTTTCCTCCAGGTATCCTCATAAGCTAGGCTCATGAGATCTTTATATTTATTTCCATTTCTTTAAAGGAGCCGGTATCCATCATGACCCACCAAAAGCCAATAGCACCAGCACCAGCGACACTGACAAGATTCTCAGAAACCAAGAGGTAAAAAAGAAGAGAGGATCGTGACTCCCAGGGACAACCTCACTTATTTTTAAGCACCAGAAGAAAAAAACAATCCTGGACAAAATGACAATCCCAGGACACAAAGGGACAATGAAGACAAGAGAGAAAAATAAAAGGAAGACACTAGGAATAGGTCCAGCATTAAAAACAAGAACATATAAGGACTGTGAGAAAGAAATGTCAAATCCCGAGCTATCATCTCAAAGTATATTCAATACATGGTAGGAACGAGAGACCAGGTTCAAAAAATCATGCCAAAGAATGCTCTTGGTTCCCGAAAAATGCTCCTGGTTCGCCTCCATCCTCAGAAGATATTTCACACTATTGAAACCTTCTCTCGAATCAAAACTTCCAAAACTTGTACATCTTAAATTTCTCAACATAAATGGGTGTTGTAGCATGCGAACCCTGAATGTTGAAAGTGGGAGATCATTGGAAGAGATTATGGTGGAGAGGTGTTGCACATTGTGGATGCGAGAAGCAACATGGAATCAATTGGAACGACTAAATTTTTTCATCTTTTCACAAGGGTTCCTTTTCAATGCTTTGAGTACTTTTTAAATTTATTGAATATTTATTTCTAAAGAATCCATTTATACGAAGAAACATGTTTACAAAGATTTCCTTCCAGTGCAGTACTAATAATAATAATCCATGGACATTGACATGGACATGGTTAAATTATGCACTTATAATAATCTAATAAATTATTAAAATAATGACCAAATTCTAATTATATGACTTGCATCAATGGACTTGGTAATTGAGTATGTTATTTACACCATGTCATTAATCAATCAAATTTCTAACCATTATATTTTATAAAACTACAAAGAGCCTCCAAACCCTTAGTATTAACTCTAAACATAGATTTACATAGGAAATCCAATAAAGATAATCAAATGACAAAATCATCGATTTTGATATCAACGTACATGCATATTAACTCCATATCTATAAAGTAACAAGGGCAATTGTTATCACCTTGATCTAGGTGGATATCAGTGGCCACCCACATTTTCCAACTGACTCAAAACAATTTTCTGACAATTTTGGTAATTTACTATTTTTAGCATTTTTTTCAGGTCCCAAACTTCCGAGGCTGTTTTGAGGCCCTAAACGACATTTTTTGGGAAAATGGGGAGAAAAAATTATATTTCTTCGGTGTTGCTCACATCAAAAGTTGTATTCCTCGAATAGATCTTTCTAACGGTGTATCGAGCGCCCCAAACGAAGATCGTGTGCAAAAGTTACGCCCCTGGGATGTTGACGTATCAACTACCTCCATCGAGGCCCACAAACCTTTTGGCTTTTCATCTTTCGGGGTTAGGGTTTTGGATTTTACTTATATTAAAAAAGCCCTTAGAGCCTCATTGTAATAATAATATTCTTGCGAATGCGAGTAGCTATCACGTCTCTTCTTAGAGAGAAGTTGCCACCATTCTAGCGAGTCTTTCACTCTGTTTTTTAACAGTCTCTGTACATTTTCGCTCATTAATAGAAATTTTATTATTGTATCTCTGTTTTTATGGTTGCATCTTTGATACATTTATGTTATATTATTGGATATCCGAGATATCTCTGTATATTTCTTTATTATATCTCCGCTCTCATTTCGTGCCAAAAATAATCTGGATCATTGGTATTAGAGCAGGCTGCTCTTGATCGTTTTTCAGTGCATGTCCCCGACGAGGTCTGAGTATAGCAAGTTGGATCTTGAGCTTGTCTCTCTTGAGGAAAATTGCTCTTGCACACCCAAGAAACCCTTAATGGAGGAAGAAAAGAAAAATGACAGAGCAGACGATTCTATCAATATGTTGCTTAAGCAAGCTCTCACGCGACATAGGGAAGAAATGATGGAGATTTTTTCCCACATCCTTCAACACCTTCCGATAGCATCAGGTGCATATTCATCAAGTGGCCACTTTGGAGGCACCTCTCCTTTCGAGGTACAGGTCAATTTTTATATTTCTATATTTGAAGGTCAGATAGATGCAGATACCCTAGACAAATGGTTAAATTTGTTAGAAGGTTATTTCTCTGTTCACAATTTTTCCAACAGAGAAAAGATCATCTTCATGCTCCTTAAGTCTCTCCCCCATGTCAAACATTGGTGGGAAACTTACTGAGAGAAAATTTTCACAGAGGAGTTTGAAATATATGGGGCCGAGCCCACTTGGGATTTTTTTGTGGATGTAGTAAAGGAACAATATTACCCTGTTGGAAATTATGAGGACCAATACGTGAGATGGACCACACTGCGACAAGAGAGAGGCCAAACAGTTCCATAGTTCACCAATACCTTCCATACCTTGTGCACCAAGCTGGGTATCAAAGACTCCGAATGACATTTGGTTCTAAAATAGAGCAGGGCTCTACACAGATACATCCAAACTGAAATGGATTTTCTGTACATCTCATCACTCGATTTTGCTTATTGTTATGATGTTAAAATCTACCAGAAGTTTAAGCACCAGAAAAAACGAGAGTTTAGGTCTGCAAATCCGAAACAACCAAAGTATGATAAAGACGACCCTAACAAACAACTTCTTGAAAACCAGTCTAAGCCATAGGAAAAGAAGGGTCACGGGAAGACAAAGAAGGACACCGGAAAATGGTGTGATTTCCACAAAATCCCCTGGCACAACACTGATGAATGTTTCTCAAAACAGTCATTGGTGGACGAGATCAAAGACAAGGAGCCAAACCCTGTACGGACATGATAGAACTAATAAAATCCGACAATTTGAGTGGATGCGATTGAAATTAACAAGAAGGAAATCTGATCTAACTTTTTAAAAAGGATGTAGGGACACCGATGTGACAAGTCGGATTTGAGGCTCTTCATAATAACTTTTCAAGTATTTATTTACAATCATTAAATAATGTTTCCTTCATATCTCATAATACTTTCCTGATGATGGACCAGACTGGTTTGGTCTGAAACGTCGTATAAGAAAAAACCAATGCGATGAATCTAGAAAATCTATCTCATCATCAAGACAGATCATCGATGCAGACCCCACTGCTATTGTCACGACCACAGTAATTCAATCAGAAGAACTAATAGATCCTGAAGAGGGGGAGTGCCTTTTTCATTCATAGATGTGGGTGAAGGGGACCACGTTGCATTTTATTGTTGATAGTGGAATCCAAAAGAACCTCATCTAAGCAGAGGAAGTCAAACAGTTGGGATTTTCGACAACACTACACCCAAAACCATACAACATTGAGTGGCTTCGCTAGGGACGAGATCTTCAAGTCAGCCAACAATGTCGATTGTCATAAGCCATCCAACCCTTCAAGGATGAGGTATTATGTGATGTTTTCCCACTGGATGTTTGTGATGTTCTTTTGGGCCAGCCATATATGTTGAAGCACCATGCTATCTATGAGTCTCGACCCCGTAGTGTCATTGTTACTCTGGGGGGTCATCTCTACAGGATACCAGAGGTAGTTGCAACTACTATCTCACCTAAACAGTGCCGCAAGGTAGTATCTCATACTACAAAATTCAGCTTCTTCACAATCTGTTCAAAAGGTGAACATAAGGATACTGCAACCACTACAGCCTCAATCCAAGCACCTTCTATCCAACAGAAGTAGGTTGACATGATTGCAACAAAGTGTAAAGATCTCTTCTACACACAAGCATCTCATGTAGCCAGACTGGTTAAAAAGGTCCAACCCTTCCAGCCACATGTTCATGACAACTTTCAACAAGCTAAGCAACGCAACTTCTCCAACAAGGCAAGCGTCTCATCAAAATGTAGATTCAACAAATGCTCTTCCCTCTCCCCTGGGAATTCAACGCAATGGAGACAATTTCTTCCTAAGGAGGGAGGATTGATCCAGGTGGATATTGGTGGCCACCCACCTTTTCCAATTGTCTCAAAATAGTTTTCTGATAGTTTTGGTAATTTAATATTTTTAGAAATTTTTTCGGGTCCCAAACTTCTGGGGCCATTTTGAGGCCCTAAACGACGTTTTTTGGGAAAATGGGGAGCACCATGAATTTTCGATGTTTCTCACATCAAAATTTGTAGTCCTCGGATAGATCTTTCTAACGGTGTATCGAGCACCCCAAACAGAGATTGTATGCAAAAGTTACGCACCCGGAAAGTTGACGTATCAACTACCTGTTAGATTATTGAGAGGAAGGGGGGGGTGAATCAGTAATAGAGTAATTATAATCCTTTTTAACCAAATAATCCAAGTGTCATATCAATGTAGAATTATCATCCAATAATGAGCAATGAACAAATGAACAATCATACACATACATAGTACACCAGATTTTTATGTGGAAACCCAAAGAAAGAGAAAACCACATTATACGTTTCTTATATGTCTTGAAGAATTACATTCATTGGAAGCACCAACTTCCTTTGTTTTCCAGCTGCAACTGGAAGGAGGCTCCAACCTTGTATTTTCGCAGGCTACAACTCGAGGGAATCTCCAACTCCCCAATTCTCTAGCTACAACCAGAAGGAGGCTACAACCCCCTATGTTCTCTGGCTACAAACAGAAGGTGGCTACAACCACTTGTCCTTGCCCCGTCCAACCGCCCTAAAGTAGAAGTAGAATTATGGAACCACTGTCACACTATCACTATGAGATATACCGCTATAAATTTGTACCAATAAACCTGAACCATGCATCAACCATGCATCAACCTGTACCTCAACCTGTAATCAACCTGTACCATAAACAAGTGCATCAACCCAACCTGTAATCAACCTGTACCATAAACAAGTGCATCAACCCAACCTGTACCAAACAAACTGTAATCAACCTATACCATAAACAAGTGCATCCAACCATGTACCAATCATGTGTCAACTACGCATCAATTATGACTCATCAATATGTACCAACATCATCAACTATACACCTCATGTATGTGCCAACTCATCAACTACTTGTCTCAACCATGTACCCAACATGTACCTCAACCAAAAGCCCTCATCAATTTCATCATCCAAATATGTTTTGTAACTCTGTAATAGACCCGGTGTATATGATCACATACCTGCAAACTTTCTTTAACTTTAACAACAAGAGACTAGCATTTTCATCAAAATTTTCTTTAGTCTCACATGACTAGTTTTGTATTAGTCAACAACCCTAACTTGAAATAATAATAACTATGTACCTGTAAAGAATAAAGATCTGAAAATAATACACAATGTTCTTCAGTGTGTTTTATGTAATTCATCCAGGTGTCACTACTTGGAACCTCCCAAAAAAGGAGTTATAGCAAAAACAACATACCTTGCTGAATTATGGCTTATTCTAGAGAGAAACATTGTAGAGCGTGCCTCACATGGAATATTTGTTGAATGTATCTGAAAAATTCTACATAGAATACTACAGAATGTAATCTAACCAACACATTTTGTCTTACTGAATTTGGATCTGGTATGAAGAAGTTATGGCATTTTTACCCGAAACACATGTTTTAGACTAGTTTCAGGACTAGCCACAAACCCTATTTTCCATAGAGTGTAACTCCAAAAATACAATGAACCACAAGATAAATATTTTACCACAAATACTTGAATATGTTTCTTCAATGGAATAGCAATTTGACGGTCTGAATCATTTTATAAAACAAGTTATTGCGAAAATGGTGAGATGACCTGTAAATAACATACCTTAGAAAGCATCATCAAAAGAATTTATCCTCCCTTGAATTTCGACCTTCTTTCTTTACCTTCCCTCTAAAATTCGGCTTAGATATCCTTTGGTTACATAACACACCTATAAATATTCAATATTCTCAAGTGTGATCTAAAATGAGAGAGCCTTGCCTCTTATTTATACTCTCCAAGTAGCTTCCTTAAAAACATCTTCTAGGTCACTTTGCCCACTTTCCTTATTTTAGGGTCAACCCACTTCTAATTTCTCCATTAAATTTATTATAAATAATTTATTTTGTATTCACTTTGAATTATTGTACACTCATCACTTCACTTTATTGCTTACCTTCTAAAATCTCTTAAACCACTTTGACTTCTTTGACCTTTTGGGGCTTCTAGATGACATATGAGTGTCCTCCAACTTCGTAAGGCCATAACTCTCAAACAGTGAGGAGTTATGTGACGTTCCACATACCATCGAAAATGGCATGAAAAGAACTATCCATATAGGATAGTTTCATTGAAAAATTCACTGACCTTCATCTCAGTATTCCACAAATAAGCATGGGTTCTCTAACCATACTTCTAGGATAACTCAATCCGCAAAGCATCTTCCCGTGAGGGATTTCACCATAAGGGGACCACTTTGGAGTTCATCCATTTATACTTATTATCAACCATGGAAAGATAATAATGAATGATCTTTACCTCAAACAAACTTGGGTCCACTACCCAAACCTTTGTGCTACCGAGATTTCTTCAAGGGTTGACATCAATGACAACCAACCTTAATCAACAATCTCCCCCTTTGGCATTGATGGAAACACTCTGATGAAAAATTGAAATTATGTCATGCAATACTGAATTTATATCACTCATGCTCCCCCTGAAAAAATGCCTCTATCCTCTGAATCTCTGTGACCATTTCTCCCCCAAGAACCATACCTCTGTCCTCTACATCCAATGAATCTCTCCCCCTTTGTCATCAATGACAAAGGTATATTTCCATCTAGGGCTGCTCCCCCTGACCGAATTGTTCTCTTTATGGTGCTTCCTTGTGTTTCCTTGTGTACATCTAAGACATATAAGATAAGCATTCAAAAGAATTCATTTTGGAGTAGAAATAACTCTGAGTCTCTGGCAAAGATACTCAAAGGCTTCCCGTGGAAGTGGTTTTGTAAAAATGTCTACCACTTGTTCTTTTGTGCCCACATACTCAAGTCTGATGTTGTTTTCTGCAACCTACTCCCGTAAAAAGTGATACTTGATTAGAATGTGCTTCTTCTTGGAGTGCATCACCGGCTTATTTGAGATACTGATGGCACTTGTATTATCACAATAGATTGGAATGGGCTCATCATACTCAACCTATATATATTTCAGAGTTTGTTTCATCCAAAGAACCCATGTACAACATGATGTTGCTACAATATACTCTGCCTCGGCTGTAGATAAAGATACTGATGATTTTTTCTTGCTTAGCCATGATACTAAACACTCACCCAAGTAGAATTTTGTTGCATTGGTGCTTCGTCGGTCATCAATACATCCTGCCCAATATGCATCTGTTTAGGAAATAAGTGATAGATCATTTCCTTTTGGATACCATAATCCAAACTCTCCTGTTCCTTTGAGATATCTGAAAATCCTCTTCACTGCTAATAGATGTGATTCCTTTGGTGCTGCTTTAAATCGTGCCACTTGTCCAACTGCTTGCATTATATTTGGTTTGGATGATGTCACATATAGTAGGTTGCCAATCATTGAATTGTATTGCCTCTGATCTATAGACTTTGAATCATCATATTTTCTCAACTTGCAACTGGTTTGCATAGGAGTGATAACTGGTTTGCAATCTTCCATTCTGAATCTCTTTAAAATTTATCTAATATACTTGGTTTGAGAAATAAAAATTCTTTGGTTGCTTTGACGTATCTGAAGTCCCATAAAGAAGGATAGTTCTCCAATTAACGACATTTCAAATTAATTCTGCATATCCTTTGCAAATTTCTAGCTTAACTTGTCATCATCACTACCAAAAATAATATCATCAACATAAACTTCAATTAATAAAATATTACCTGGACTTACCTTGATGTAGAGGTTGTTATCTTCACTTCATTTTCTGAACCCTGCATGTTGTAGATACTTATCCAGTCTAGAGTACCATGCTCTAGGAGCTTGTTTTAGACCATACAAGGCCTTCTTTACACACATAATATGCATTCTGTGACAACTGGAATCCTTCTGGTTTTTCAATGTAGACTTCTTCTTCAAGTTCCCCATTCAGAAAAGCTGATTTTATGTCCACCTGATACACTTTAATACTTTTGGAGCATGCATAAGCTAAAAGAAAATGAATTGCTTCCATTCTGGAAACTGGGGCAAATGTCTCTTCAAAGTCGATTCCTTCAATCTATGCATATCCTTTACATACCAATCTATCTTTGTTCCTTATAACTTGTCCATCTTCATTCAATTTATTCCTGAAAACCCATTTTGTGTCGATCACATTCTTATTCTTTGGTCTTGGAACCAATTCCCAAGTGTCATTTTTCTCTATTTGATCCAATTCTTCATCCATGGCGTTATTCCAAAATTCATCCTTGCTGGATTCTTCAAAACACTTCATCCATATATTCCAAAATTCATCCCTTGGCCGGATTCTTCTTCAAAATAGTTTGGTTTGATTGTAGATAAGAGTGCTAGTGTGTTTGTTCTGGTGAATAGATTCTTTCTCTAGTCTCAACTCTTGTGTCTTTGTTTTCGATAATCTAATCGGAAGGATGACTATTCTCAGACTCATCCGGCTAGGTGTCTTGGAGACACTTGCTAAACTTGCTTCTGTTTATGTCATATTCTCTCATCTTCCTCTCTTCTAATTTTTGTTTCCTATCATCTACTTCTTCTTCAAAGGTTGTTCCATTGATTCATTTTCTTCCTTGATTCTCGTCTACCCATTTCATCAATTGTTACGCTTGATTCTCTTTCCACAACTTTGTTCAATATCATATTGTAACACTTGTATGTTTCCTTGTACTTGAGTAACCAACAATGCACTTTGTCCACACAAGAGCCAAACTTTCTCATTCTGCCATCTTCGCTTTTGATGTAGAATTTGCTTCCAAAACTCCTACAAGTGTTTCACATTTGGTCTTCCTTTCCATGGCTCTTAGGGAGTTTTGTCAGTATTGTCTCTGAGCATTACTCTATTTTTAAAGTGAACTATTGTATGTAATCCCTGTGTCCAAAAAATATCTATAAAATTTGAATCCATTATCATTTTCGGAAATGCATTTCATGTAATTCTGTCTGTTTTCTTTTAACAATCCTATCTCTATTGAGGTGTTCTAGTAACAAAGAATTTCCTTTTTATTCCAATAATCGTCATAGTAGTCCATAAATTCCTTTAGTGTAACTCCTCTCCATTATCAAATATCAAGCATTTGATTCTTTTTGAATCCATTTCATTTTCTAACCATTTCTTTGTAGATCTTAAAGTTTTCAAAATCTTTGACTTATTCCTGAGAAAGAAATCAGAAGTCATTCTTGTATAATTATCAACTAATAACATAAATTATTTCTCACCTTTTAAACCCTTTGTTTTAGTTGGTCCAACTATATCAGTGTGCACAATTTGCAGTGGTCTTTTTGTTGAATATTCCTTTGATTTGAACCTGCTCTTTGTTTTCTTTCCTTGTTGACAATGCTTGCATAAAGTGTTGGCTAGTTTCGTGATCTAGGGCATTTCTCTAACTGCTTCTCTTTTTCTGACTTTGACAAGGTTATCAGAATGTATGTGACCCATTCTTCTGTTTCATAGCCAACTTTCATCTTCCTTTCCTAGAAAACACTTTTCATTTCCAATTTCACTTAACACATATATGTTGCTTGAAGTTCTTGCAACTATAGCTATCAATTTTCCTGAACCGTCTTTTCTTATCTCGCACTCTTGTGAATTGAAAGTAACTTTATGGCCTTGGTCACACATTTGAATCACACTTAGAAGATTATGTTTCATATCTTCTACTAGTAGAACATTTTCTGCCTTTGTATTCTTGTTCCCAAATCTGATTATACCTTTTCCAATGATTTTAGCTGAATCATCATTTCTGAAGGAGACTGATCCATCTCTTTCCTTTCTTAATTTAAGAAACATGTCTATATCACCTTTCATGTGTTTTGAACAACCACTGTCAACATACCAACCACGTTTCTTATGCTTAGCTTGTAGAGCGAGTGTGAATTCTTCAATGCTATACTGATTCTTCTTTCTTATCCATGTCCTTTTCTGAGGTTCTTGTCTGTGACTGTTGTTATTCTGTTGCGGTTCTCTAGGAGGGACTGCCATTCTGCAATCTTTGGCCATGTGTCCAAAGTTGTTACATTTATAACATTCCACTTTAGTGCTCAAAGATTCAAACCTGTTGTAACTTCTTCTCTGTGTTTCACTAGGCCTTCTTGGATAACCCTTTTGTGTATGACTTTCAAATTTGTTTATGTTCCTGTTGTTAGCTCCAAAATTATTACATGCATAACATAAAACAAAAAATATAGTTTGATACCTGGGAGTTGAAGATATTATGAAAGGAGGTACTCTTATGAATCCTTCTTCTTCTTGAGGCCTATTTGTCTGTTGTTTATTCTGAAATATGAATCTTTTTGGTGGAGGAGTGTCCCTGTAATATTCCTTGTATATCTTCCTATCCCCTTTGATTGTTTCTGCATAGCTTTTGGATATGTTTCTTCCTCTGTTGTTTTGGAGCTTGATCCCTTTTCTATCTGATTGTATCCAAGTCTGGACTTGTCAAGATGTGAGTTTTGACATCCAAAACTTTTGAGCTATTCTGCATATTTTTCTTTTGAATATCCTTTCTTAATGTGACAATCCCTGCTTCCAAATTTCCAATGTTCCTGTCCTTTTCTTCTAGCTTTTCTTTGAGTGCTTCTTCAATTCTTTTATCTTCTTCTATTTGAACCTTCAAATTTGTGATCATTTGTTCTAGTTCTTGAGTATCTTCTTTCTTGTCTAGTTCCGCTTGTAGTTTCTTGTTTTTCTTCTTTTATCTTCTAATAACTTCTATGGCACACAT
The DNA here is from genome assembly GCA_010110895.2 of Picea sitchensis. Classification (NCBI taxonomy): domain Eukaryota; kingdom Viridiplantae; phylum Streptophyta; class Pinopsida; order Pinales; family Pinaceae; genus Picea; species Picea sitchensis. The sequence goes on from SNQJ01S0188884.1 coordinate 17,644, forward strand.
CAATTCTTCTCGGTAGTCAACTTCTTCCTCTTCGATTTCTTCTTCATATTCTTCTTTGACTTCTTCATATTATTCTTTGAAGCCTTCTTTATCAGAGTCTTCTACTGCCATGAATAAAACTCTTCCTGTCTCAATGTCACTGACTTCATCTTCATCTGATGATGATATGTATTCTTTGGTGCATAAGCTTTTCTTGAAAACTTTCTTTCTAGTTATTTTGTCTTTATATGTTTGTTTTCCTTTTGAGTAACCTTCATCATTTCTCTTTTTATTATGATGACATTTGTTAGCAAAATGACCAATACCATCACAATTAGAACAAATTAAAGGAAGCTTACCTCTATACCTACCATCGTTTCCCTTATTTAGTCTTTTGACGAAGTTGGCCACTTCTTCATCATCTTCAGAGACGTCACTGGTTGTTGCTATGCTCTTCTTGTTGATTTTCCTTTTGCTTTGACCTTTTGGATGCTTTGAAGGCTGCTTCTTTTACATTTGGATTTTCTTGTTCAGTTCTCATTTCATATGCTATGAAGATTCCATGTAGTTTGTCCATGCTTATTGAGTTTAGATATGATCTTTCTTCTAGTGCTGATATCTTAGTATCAATTTTCATAGGAAGAGATCTTAGTACCTTTTGAACAATTACAGATTCTCCGATTTCTTCTCCTAATCCTATGATTGCATTCACCGTTTCATTGACTCGTAAGAAGTAGGCTGCATTATTCTCATATTCCTTCATCTTTAGTTGTTTGAACTGGCCCCTGTAAGTTTGAAGCTTTGTTGCTTTGAATTTTGAATCTCCTTCATAAATATTTCGAAGCTTGCCCAAATCTCTTTAGCAGATTTACAATGTGCAACTTTGGTGAATACTGTTTCACTGAGACCATTCAAAAGCGCATTTGTGGCTTTGGAATTATTCTGATCGAGTTTCATTGCTTTGTCATTTGTTGGTGGAAATGCTGGTGCTATGTATCCATCTACAATTGATTGCCAAATTTCAAATTCCTGTTCCTGTATGTATGTCTTCATCCTTATGCTCCAAAAAACATACTTTTGTCCATCAAACTGTAGTATTCCATTTTTATACAAGTTGTTTCTCTCCATGATCTACCTTTCAGTGGTTAAACTGATTTTTGAAGGAACCTGCTCTAATACCAATTGTTGGATTAATGAGAGG
>SNQJ01S0188885.1:0-18290 GCA_010110895.2 Picea sitchensis
GGAGGGTTTAAAAGGGGAGATCAGGGAAGTATTGAAACATTTCGTAATAGAGAAGACACCTGCAAGTGAAAATGCATCCCATGAAATTCATAATGAGTAAACAAGGAAGGTGAATCAAGAATGGAGAAACTCCAACTTTGGTTTTAATACCAACCACGTTCCTAAGATTGATATGAGGAAATTTGATGGCAAGGACCCAATCACATGGATACTTCAGATGGAGCAATTCTTTGATCTCCATAATGTGCCACATACACAAAAGGTACTAATTGCTTCTTTATATTTAGAACCTAATCAATTTGTATGGTATCAATGGCTTTTTTCTCGCAAATCACTCGTCACTTGGACAATTTTCATGGAAGAAATGATATCACACTATGAGGATACAAGGAGCAATACCTTCTTTAGCCAATTGATAAATCTCAAGCAAAAGGGTTCAGTTATCGAGCACATTGAGAACTTCCAAATATTGAATATAAAGGTAACCTATATTCCAGATGAGAACTTGATTGATGTATTCATATGAACTTTAAAGGATACCATTCAACATTAGGTTCACCTTTGGGAACCCAAATCATTGGAGAATGCAAGGTTTGGGTAATGAACCTAAGTTTGTTTGATGTATAATGGTATGAGTTTTAATATATTTAAAGGTAAGACTATTATATATGGGTAGTAAATGTCATGTCATTTGTGGTGTGTTATCTCCTAAACTAGCACAGTCAAAATTGTCATTTTTAGGTGATAGGGAGATGTCCAAAAAGTTATTTCTAAATTTTTATAGGCTTATTAGATAGCCTATTGTTTGTAAATAAACTTGAAAAAAACATTGGATTTGATTTTCTTAAGAAAAGGGAGAATTTCATGTTTCGGTGGTTTAGGCAAACTTGCGAAGTGTTCATTAACGACCGAAAGCCTTCATTTATGGTGTTTAAAAAGGCAAACATAAAGCCCAGTTAACTACCGAAAATGTTTCAAGGTGGAGAAAAGAAGGCCCGTGCTTTCTCACGATCTAGCTGCCAGTTGGCGCAATCATGAAGTGATAACCACCGAAAAATGAAAGAATCGGTGATGTAAGGTGGTATTGTTACTTCTGATCAAGGTTTGATGCTCTGTAGTACTTCCAAGAGCCCCACTTGTCATTTCGAGTTATATCCTCCCATACACAAAAATCTATGAAATGATTGTTTCATTTAACTGTTTGATGTTAACGTGGATCTCATAACTTCAAGTCCCAAGAGATATCTACATGATGATTTCCCATTCATGTTTATTATTCAAAATCCTTTTGATATAGGAATTAAAACCGAGCTCTTTGTTATTCCTTATCTTTGTTTCATCAAACCCAAGTCTTCAAGTTATTTTCATTATATCAAGCTCGAGTTTCTAGTTATGATTTATTAAGATTCAGTCTATCTCATAGAAGCCAAGTCATCCCTATTCGTGTGCCTATCAATTCACCATAGATTCACTGTTTTCTCCTAAATTTAGGTGTGTTGTCTCCCCTAGCTCGCGGGTTCTACTAAATTGCAGGAACAGGTAAACTAATTCAATCAAATGTCGAAAGCAGGACCAACTCTAAGGTCCGTACTAGATGGAACTTGGTATCTCAAGGCTCATCCTGAGATATGCGATTTCTTCAAACAAGCATGGTGTTTCACCTACTGTGAGAAGTTACAGAGTTTTCACCAACAGGTATCAGAGGTATTTTCTCAATCGTATGATGGTAGGAAGGCCATTATTGGCAAAGAAGAGTTCATTGTTGATGAAGCATTGATTGCAAAGGTCATTGGTTTGCCAAGAACCGGTGAATGCTGGCTTAAAACCATTGTTCCAGTCAATATAGAGTTCAGTTCATACCTTCAACCAAAGCACAAAACTCTGATATGTAAAAGAGACATTCCTATGTGTTATTTGGAGACCAAATGGTAGTCCCTACTCAAAGATATTTTTGCCTACATAACATGTGAAGGTAGGTATAATCAAGTCATGTTTTATCACTTTAAATTGCTCATTCATAAGGCCCTTACCAATCAATCTCCCTTATTACCTTCATAAGGGCCTTACCAAGATGGCTTGACAAGTGAAGTTCAAACCCAATAAGGTAGCTAGTAGACTCTCACACCAAGGTTTGATTACTCTAATCGTTAGAGAGTCCTTGAAGAAGAAAGATGTTGATTGGAATTTCTTTCTATTTTGGAATGAGTTCCATACTGAGTTATAGCCATAAAACAAAGAGAAGAAACCTACGTCAAGGAAATCATCCACTCCTAGGAGTAGCAGAAGGAAAAGGAGGGCTATCTCACCTCCTCAGGCCGAAACAGAGACATCATCTGTCAATATCAAAAGAGTTAAAAGGAAATTAAATTTTGGCGAAGAAGGTGAGGAGACCGAGGATCTTGCTAAAGGAGATAACACTCTGAACTTACCATATAGTGACTCAGAGCCAGAGCACAAGTCAGCTAAGACACAGGGTGGAAAACAGGCTGAGCAAGTTGCAGAAGATTATCCCAACTTGCCCTCACCAACTCCTCCAGGTGAACACAGTCAACCATTAGCAGAAGCTTCTTCAAGAAAACCTAAAGCTTCCAAGACTCAGAAAATCAATAAACTTCTGAAATAGATCTATGAGATGGAAGTTTTAGAAAGAGTCATTAAAAAGACAAATGCAGAGTTAACTGAAAAAATGCAGAAGTTTATAACATTAACCAAAATATCAAGTAAAAGCATGATAAAATCAAGGACAGAAACAAGGTGTTGATAAGAGAGAATATGAAGCTATACATGTAGCTTAGACTTTTGAGTCTAAAGATAAAAGAATCCCAACCTCCATCTCAAGATTATTTAGGGTTAGAAACCATAGCATAATTGGCTACTTCAATAGAGAAGGAAACAGAGCCTCCTACACAGCAGATTGAGGTTTCTAGCGCTGTAAAAGGAGGAGGAGCATCACCAAAAGAACCATAAACACTTAGCAAAGCATTAAGGTAATCAATTTTTGCAATTTTGAAGTTTTGGACAAAGCTAATCTTTTGGTAGTTTAGGCGAACAGGACGACTGTTCATTAACCACCGAAAGAAAAGATTTTCGGTGGTTAATACACCCAGAATTCCTCTATGTTAACCACTGAAACCTGTCACTGGCCAGAGAAAGATAAATTTTGCACAGATTGAGGTTTTACTAATTTGAATCATTTGAAAACACTTGTAATGGATAGATGTTGAATTATAGAGTCAGATTCAAGATCTATTTTTGGTGTATAAGGATTAGAAAAGGTATCCAAGTTGTTTTTGGTACCTATTTTGGTGGAAACAAATTAGGATTTTTGCACAACTCAGCAAATTCGAATTATATCTCTTGGAAGCCTCAGAAGGCTTATTACACCTGCCCAGAATCCGAAGACTTAAAGAACAGTTGAGAAGTTTAATTGATATAGTTTACTAAGGCCAATATTCGATTTTCTATATTTGGAAAGATTTGTTCCAGTAATCTAGGATCTAAAAATTGTTTTGTAAAAGGATATAAAGCCGAATTTTTTTGAAGAACTAATGGTTTGATTTTGAGTTCTATATTCTATTGTTTTTGTATGAAATACGTTTTCCTTAATATATCAAGCCTGCAAGATTCTTTCATTTGTTATTATCATACCCTCCTTCATCTTTGTCTATGCATATGAGTTGAATTCGTTCTTTTGTCTCTGTTTAATGGTCCTATGCTAACTATCATCTTACTTTCGACTATTAAGAAAGAATCATAAGCATCTTTGGATAGTTTGTAGACCCATCATATATATGGTTTATGTATATTTTGGTTAACCGATTGATTTTCTTATCCATTTGTTATACAAATCTATCTGATAAATAGCTCTTGAAGGCCTTGTATTGCATGAATATAGTTAGATTGTATTGAAGATACAATCTAGAGATTAAGATATTCATATTGATCCAAACCCACACCTATTATTGAGAAAATAGTTTCCAAAAAGATTAAGTTACCAGGCATCACTGACTTACAGCCTAGGAGAGTTTCCTGAAGTGATAACAAACTGGAGCCATTGTCAGGGAGAGGAGATTGAAGCTCAGCTTCCTTGGGAGACGACAAGATCCAGCTTTGATGATAGACAAAGTCTGGACATATATTCGGTTGTAATAATCTATCTGGTAACTCCATGAAGGATGGATTCAGTGGCAACTCCATGAAGGATGGATTCAGTGGCAACTCCACAACATTCAGTTGTCAAAATGGTTTTCTGCTCTTTTGGATTGGAGGTTTGCACCTCTCAATTTTTCTTCAGTTCCTAGTTTCCCACATCCAATACCTGATATGTTGGAATGGGGAGATTTTAGGCCTAGCTTCAAAGAGAGCAAAGAAGACAATCCTATAGAACACCTTCTCAAGTTTCATGAGTGCATGGATCTATTAGATCTACAGCATGAAGATGTTCATGTTTTCATTGTATGGTGATGCACGTCAGTGGTATTTTTCTTTACCTCCTTCCAGCATTTCATCATTGAAGGATTTTCACAAAGCATTCAATGAGCACTGCAAAAGGTATTTTTCAGATGAGTTTGCATTTGATAATTGTTGTGATGAATATGAATTACATTGTAAGCTTGAATATGTAAATATAGAAATATCTCTCCCTCATAATATGCCACAGCCCATAAATGATCTTCAAGATGTTGTGTTTTCCCATCAACATGAACTACAAATGGATAATAAATAAACTGAAGGCTATCTTACCATCCTTAAGCCTAATTGTTATGAATTGGAAGAGTTGGTTTCTTTAGCTACACAAAGAGATGATCATAAATGTATACATGATGTGATTAATGATAGTTTTGAAGAGTATGTTGCAATAGGGGACATCTATCATTGTAACCAAGATATTGGCGATCTTCAGGAGGATAACCATAACATTGATGCTTTTGACATTGTATGAAATGCATCTACTGACTTAGGTTGTCATGAAGATGAGATTGTCCCCTTTGAAAACCCCAAAGATGATTATTAGATTAACACATTAGCAGATGATAGTTACAGATATGCAACAGATTCTAAGGGCAACCCTCAGCTTTCTAATTTACAGTCTGAGGCAGATTTCAGTAGATATGAGGAGGAATAGAAATTTTCTAATCAGCAATTGAGTTTGTATTTTCATTTGACAGACGAAGAACAGTCCACATTCAGTATTGATATCAGTGAAGACATCAAGCAACGGGATCTCAGTTCTCAGTTCGGACAGCAAGAAGACTTCCAAGGAAGACATCTATCTACAATCAGAGAGCCAGTCTTGGAAGGACAATCATTCTTCATGAATCAAAATGATTTTGATCTTGATTTTAGAGACCCGGTGGGCGATTTGATAGAATTACTTACTTCAGACCCTATGAAAGTTCTAGATTTCATTCATTCATCAATTTCAACAGGTGAGTATGACTTTCTGAAAGCTTGTTTATTACCGCTTATATGTTTCAATTATTATCTATTAAGTAGTGATAGAGATAAATTCATTACGATTTTGAGGTTGCTCAAATGGTTGTTATGGAAATTTGTGTTTACCTGACCAAATTTTAGATTTGGTTAGCAGTAGGGATAGGTAGAAGAATAAGCTCACTCATGTGAGCACTTAGATTGTTTTCAGTTATTGATTGAATAAGCATAGCAGGCCACAGGTTGTCCGAATATAAATTGCTCAGGCCATATGACTCCATAGCCCAATGGACTAGACATAATAAATAAATTGTGAATGATTGTTGAGCAAGTGGCAGAATTTTTAGGTTGAATGGACAGGCACAGGTTTGCTTGTTCTTGGAACCTCACTGGGAGGATTCCATCCCCTAGTAGGAGCCACTTGTTATCTCCTAAACTAGCACAATCAAAATTGTCATTTTTAGGTGATAGGGATATGTCCAAAAAATTATTTCTAAATTTTTATAGGTTTGTTAGACAACCTATTGTTTGTAAATAAACTTGAAACAAACATTGGATTTGATTTTCTTAAGCAAAGGGAGAATTTCAAGTTTCAGTGGTTTAGGAAAACTTGTGAAGCGTTCATTAACCACCGAAAGCCTTGGTTTGTGGTGTTTAAAAAGGGAAACATAAAGCCCAGTTAACTATCGAAAATGTTTCAAGGTGGAAAAAAGAAGGCTCATGCTTTCACACGATCTAACTGTCAGTTGGCGCAATCATGAAGTTAGAACCATCAAAAATTGAAAGAATCGGTGATGTAAGGTGGTATTTTTACATATGATCAAGGTTTGATTCTCTATAGTACTTCCAAGAGCCCCAATTGTCATTTCGAGTTATATCCTCACATACGCAGAAATCTATGAAATGATTGTTTCATCTAACTATTTGATGTTCACATGGCTCTCATAACTTCAAGTCCCAAGAGATATCTAAATGATGATTTCACATTCATGTTTATTGTTCAAAATACTTTTGATATAGGAATCAAAACCGAGCTCTCTGTTATTCCTTATCTTTGTTTCATCAAACCTGAGTCTTCAAGTTATTTTCATTATATCAAGCCCAAGTTTCTAGTTATGATTTATTAAGATTCGGTCTATCTCACAGAAGCCAAGTCATCCCTATTCATGTGCCTATCAATTCGCCACAGATTCATTGTTTTCTCCTGAATTTAGGTGTGTTGTCTCCCCTAGCTCACGGGTTCTGCTAAATTGTAGGAACAAGTCAACTAATTCAATCAAATGCCGAAAGCAGGACCAACTCTCAGGTCCGAACTAGATGGAACTTGGTATCTCAAGGCTCATCCTAAGATATGCGATTTCTTCAAACAAGAAGGGTGTTTCACCTACTGTGAGAAGTTACAGAGTTTTCACCAACAGGTATCAGAGGTCTTTGCTCTATCTTATGATGGTAGGAAGGCCATTATTGGCAAAGAAGAGTTCATTGTTGATGAAGCATTGATTACAGAGGTCACTGGTTTGCCAAGAACCAGTGAATGTTGGTTTAAAACCACTATTCCAGTAGATATAGAGATCAGGTCATACCTTCAACCATAACAAAAAAATCTGATATGGAAAAAATACATTCCTATGTATTATTTGGAGACCAAATGGCAGTCCCTTCTCAAAGCTATTTTTGCCTACATAACATGTGAAGGTAGGTATAATCGAGTCATATTTTATCACTTTAAATTGCTCAATCATTTTATTGGAAGGACCCCTATAAATCTCCCTTTTTACCTTCATAAGGCCCTTACCAAGATGGCTCAACAAATGAAGGTCAAATCGAATAAGTTAGCTAGTAGACTCTCACACCAAGGTCTAATTACCCTAATTGTTAGAGAGTACTTGAAGAAGAAAGATGTCAATTGGAATTTATTTCTATTTTGGAATGAGTTCCATACTGACTTACAACCAGAAAACAAAGAGAAGAAACCTACCTCAAGGAAATAATCCACTCCTAGGAGCAACAAAAGGAAAAGGAGGGCTATCTCACCTCCTTAGGCTGAAACAGAGACATCATCTGTCAAGATGAAAAGAGCCAAAAGGAAATTAAATTTTGGCGAAGAAGGTGAGCATACCAAGGATCATGCTAAAGGAGATAATGCTCTAGACCTACCATACAATGACTCAAAGCTAGAGCACTAGCCAGCTGAGACATAGGGTGACGAACAAGCTGAGAAGGTTGTAGAAGATTATCCCAACTTGCCCTCACCAAGTCCTCCAGGTGAACACAATCAACCATTAGAAAAAGCTTCTTCAAGCAAACCTAAATCTTCCAAGACTCAGAAAATCAATAAACTTCTGAAACAGATCTATGAGATGGAAGTTTTAGAAAGAGTCATTAAAAAGACAAATGCAGATTTAACTGAAAAAAATGCAGGACCTTATAACATTAACCAAAATATCAAGGAAAAGCATGATAAAATCAAGGACAAAAACAGGGTGCTAATAAGAGAGAATATGAAGATGTACAAGCAGCTTAGACTTCTGAGGCTAAAGATAAAAGAATCCCAACCTCTATCTCAGGATCATTCAGGGTTAGAAGCCCTAGCAAAATTGGCTACTTCAATAGAGAAGGAAACAGAGCCTCATACACAACAGATTGAAGTTTCCAGCCATGTAAAAGGAGGAGGAGCATCACCAAAAGAACCATGAACACTCAAAAAAGCATTAAGGTAATCATTTTTTGCAATTTTGAAGTTTTGGACAAAGCTAATCTTTCGGTAGTTTAGGCGAACAGGACGACTATTCATTAACCACCGAAAGCAGAGATTTTCGGTGGTTAATACACCCAAAATTCCTCTGTGTTAACCACTGAAACCTGTCACTGGCCAGAGAAAGCTAAATTTTGCACAGATTGAGGTTTTACTAATCCGAATCATTTGAAAACACTTGTAATGGATAGAAATCATATTACAAAGTTACAAATCATATTTGAATGATGAAATTTATGAGGGCTATTGGATGAGGTACATGTTGGGTACATGGTTGAGACAAGTAGTTCATGAGTTGGCACATACATGAGGTGTATAGTTCATGATGTTGGTACATCTTGATGAGTCATAGTTGATGAGTAGTTGATACATGATTGGTACATACTTAGTAAATCATTGGCGGCACTTTTTAGTAGTATTGTTGACACATGGTTTATGGATGATGTAGCATACTTGTATTGGTGTATTATTAGAAGCACATATTGATCTTGGTGATTGATCTTGGTGAGTAGATCTGATTTGATTGATAATATTGATGAGACATGTTGTTGTCATAGGTTGTTTGGATAGGTTGTTGTGATAGTTTATTCATACAGGTTTGGTCCATGGTTGATGCAATTGTTCATGGTACATGTTGAGGTACAAGTTGGTGCATGGTTGATGCACTTGTTTATAGTACAGGTTGATTACAAGTTGTTTGGTATAGGTTGGTGCATGGTTGATGCACTTGTTTATGGTACAAGTTGATTATAGGTTGAGGTACAAGTTGATACATGGTTGATGCATGGTTTAGTTTATTGGTACAGGTTGTTTGGTGCAAGTTTATTTGTACAGGTTTACAACAATATATCTCACAGTGATAGTGTTACAATGGTTCCATCATTCTAGTTCTACGTCAGGGCAGTTGGAATGGTCAAGGACAGGTGGTTGTAGCCACTTTCTAGTTGTAGTCGGAGAACATAGGGGGTTGTAGCCTCCTTATGGTTGTAGCCAGAGAATTGGGGAGTTGGAGCTTCCCTTAGGTTGTATCCCGAGAAACTAGGGGTTGAAACCTCCTTCTAGTTGCAGCTGTAAAACAAAGGAAGTTGGTGCTTACAATGAATGTAATTCTTAAAGACATATAAGAAAAAATATTATGTGGTTTTGTCCCACTTTGGGTTTCCATGTAAAACATTGGTGTAATGTGTATGTGTGTGATTTCTCATTTTTTCATTGTTTATTTACTCTGCAACTATTGGATGATAATGCTACATTGATATACCACTTGCATTTTATGGTGAAAAAGTATTAAATTTCTCTATTACTGATTCATCTCACCTCTCTGTAATCCAATAGTTATAGGTAGTTTGAAGAATCTTCGGTTGGGATCATGTTTGATCTCATGAATGATGCCCAAGATTCATCATGATAATTTTTAAAAAAAAATCTTAAGGATTCAACCATTTGAAAGGTTCATAGGATCGATGACCAAGATTAAATTAGGGATTGTAAAAGGGATTTAAGCCCTCCGACCCTAGGGAATTCAAAGTTATGGGACTTCAGGATTTTGAAACTTCACAACATTCAAATCCCGTCGAAAGAAACTGGTCAAAATGGGGACCAAACAATTGACCGATAACTGGATTCCTATCCGTTGTTGTGGGATCTTCTTTATCATTAAACCGTGACCAACGTTTCAGTCGCAAAGTAAAGAGAACTGTAGAACTAAGGACCTTGGATATCCTTCTTCACTGTTGGATATATGCTACAGTCAAATTCAACACTGACCCATTTCGGGAGTAAAACGGTGTGAAACAACTTGAATCCATGAATTTCGAAGTCACGAAGTAACATGGGACATAGATCTAAGGACCTTCAAAATATTTCCTGACCTTTGGATATATGCTATGGTCAAATTATGAATTGACCCACTTCAGGAGTAAAAAGGTGTTAAACGGTTGGAATCTCTGAATGTCAAAGTCACAAAGTAATGTGGGTCATAGATCTAATGATTATTTGAGACCCTTCTCCACCATTAAATAGAATATAGAGGAAGGATAGAGTAACTGGTACCATCAACTGATTAGAAACAATCGTCCCTGATTTATGAACTCTTTAGTAGGTAAACCTTTTGTAATTATTGGGTTAAGGATTATAAGGGGCGTGAAGTCGTGAAATCTCGAAGCAGTGAAATCTCGCCAACTATTAGATCATAGGGAAGAATTTGGGAGTGATGTGAGTCGTTGATATGAGCATCCATTGGGATACTTTCTCATTTTTTCTATATATTAATTGAATAACTATGTAAACACTTCAACAAAGTATTTCTTAGAGAAACGTAAGGTAGAACGGGTAAGAATATCCTGAAAGACGAAGGCTGGACTATGTGGCGAGGAATTTCAGAATGTCAAAAATTTGTAACTCTGGGACTCCGGGATATTCGAAGATATAGTAAGATGTGTTAAAAAAAAGAGTGATAAATTATTGAAGCATCGAAGTGTCGAAGAATTTAATTTTCCCATGTTGAAGTGTCCAACTCTGATTTGACGGGCCTGCATATGCTATGGTGATGTGGCGTACCTTGACGCTTCCATGTGGTTTCATGGGATTTGTCACGAATTAGGTGTGGGACCCCCCTTTTCCAAGTATAAACCTTTTTTAGGTGCAGACAAATATCAACCATCATATATAAGGTTGGATCGATCCCCACCATAAATTTTGGAGTTAAAGGAGACTTTAGGACTTTGGGTCTAAGAAGATGTTGTAGACTTGTACAAGAACGATGGAGGGTCGAAGGCCTGATGTTCATGAAGACTGATAGATATTCCCTACAACCAATGATCACATCATTGTAAGGGGATGATGATCATTCCATGTTATATGGCATGCGATATTTGAAGATACATGGATGAAACGTGACGAAGGGGATGGCCATTGGCCAAAGATGCTCCAAAAAACATCGAAAGGCTATAACTTTCAAACCATAGCTCGATTTTGGGAAAGGTTTCAGTCACTGGAAAGTTATTTCATAAATTAATTCTTCTAGGTAATCGTAGTGTGAAATGATGAAATTCATCCTTCATAAATTGATGAGGAAAAAACGTGTATTCTAATTAATGAAATGTTTTATAATATGCATATTTCTAACAGATTTCTTGTAGAATTATAGGAGTAATCAAATGAATTCAGTCCTAGGATTGGGTATCATAGCTAAGAAGATATAGTAAAGATATTATCCTATGAGAAGTCAGTTGATGTAATAAATGGCTACAGTGCAAGTAATGAAAAGTGGAATTGAATTCCATGAACCATGTAATTACTTGATGTGAAGATTTTTCTAAATGGTGTGAAAGTTTTAAGAAACATTCCCAATGATACAAGTGGGTGCCATAGGGGATTTTTGTGTAATTAAGAGTGTAAATTCTTAGGATGATACCTATACATAATCCTAGAGTCACACTTGAAGAGCATTATCTTGACAAAAGAGATGATATGCTTACTAATAGGGCATTGTCATTAAGCAAAAGAGAACTCTACATAAAGTGTTGTGTCAAAAGGATTTCTAGAAAGAGGATAAGATTACACAATTGAGAATTGTGTGGGTCTGTTCTAAATTAAATCTAGGGCCCATTGGAGAGGAAAGAGGTCAAGCTTGTGCAGATGGTTAAAGCATCAAATAACTACAAGGGAAAGTGCAGGGAAGGTGTTGCAAGAATGTCATTGCAGGAACAAGAAGAAAGGAGGAATCTATAACATTGAATATAGATATATAGTAAAGGAAACAAATCTTGTAGTAAGAGAAGAAGAAAACATATCATGAGAGGAGGTGTGACTTATGGTTGGATCAATCATCTCTATGAGAAAGCATGGGAATCTAGGAACAAGGACCTATTAGATATGATATAGAAAATCTCGTCTAAAATTACACAAGCAAGAAAGATGCCTCTATTATCAGAGTGCATAGCAAAATGAAGGTACAGGTGAAAATCGAAAAGAGAGGCATTTCCATTGGAGCATGGTGGTCTTGAATGGCCAAAAAAGAGAAAAGGTGTTTCACAATGGATCACTCAATGAAGTGAAGAGAGATATTTAATATTGATAAAATCCATGGTCAAGAAAGAATTTTAGAAAGAATACATGAAAAAAGTATTTAGAATGTTTAAATTACAATCAATGATAATGGTATTCCAAGGCCAGTTTGGTAAGGAACACGTTGGTGGCATGACTATAGACTAAGAGTAGACTTATGATATATATATATATATATGAAATAATAATGCTATGATATTTGAATAAAAACTGATGATGTATTTTGTATCCAAGAAACATAATTATAGCATGACGATATTTTTTCTTATGGAATCTATCCATATGAACACAAATAAGGGTGGAGAAAATGTTTACCAATAAAATTAATTAAGGGAGTCAATGAGCTTCTACAAATGTAAAGAGATTTGGTAGCATCAAGTAAATTGATAAAAACCATGCAGGTATCAATTTGGGGTTGTTATAATGTATAAATGTTGAAGGGAGTTGTTAGTCCTTAACCTTGTTTTCACTAATTGGGTATCCTTAATCCTTGTTCTATCCATTTTTCTTAATTCTTTGTTAAACTTTGTTTTTCCATTCCTAGTTCAAAATATTATTTTCATTCTTTTATGCACATTTTGAATGTTTTTAAGTTTTTTAATATCAGGATATGATATAAAAAGATTTATATCACATCAAAGTGGAAACAGAACTACAAGAATAGCATTATTCTTGCAGTGTTGAGATTAATGATAGTTCTGCATGCTCCACCTTCCCCATATCATGATTTAACGTTCAAAATAATTGCTATAGGATCTACATATCTCTATATGATGTATTTCAGGTTGTAATTCTCATGATGACAACTAAATCAGAGGATTGGGTTGTACTCGCCACCTTGACATCAAATCAACACACCCAATTATTATTCCATATCAATAAAATCGTAATCCATATATTTTTAGTATGTCTATCATTCTACACATGCTTTGCAGGTAAACAGATAATTCTCAAACTTCAACAACCCTCGAAAGTTGGTGATCAAACCCTCAACATTATCATAATTTTTTCTTTAGGATTGTATGAGTTTCATGGCACCCAAAAAGAGTGGTCAGTTAACCATATTGGATCCATAAGGGACAAAATTACTCGAAGCCATTCCTCAGATGACACAATAGTTTAAAGATGCAGGATGGTTTGACTTCTTCTCGACATTTCAAGGACATGATGAGTAGATTTCTATGAGATTTGCATAGAATTTAGATGGTTTTGAATCTGTGTTTGGTAAACTCATCATGCATGTGACAGAGAATTCCATAGCTAAAGCTTGCAAATTACCAGTATATGGGGAAATATGGTGGAAGAAATAAAACTTAGTTATGGAGTTTGTAAATCAGTTCTTAATTCTAGAAAATCAAAACCCTAATTGGAGCCAAGGAATCCCACACATCTGGGTGAGGAAAGAATGACGTATTTCTATGTTGATCATTCACAGGTACATTACATGTGAAGGAATATTTTCTCTAGTTCATCTTTATCATATTAGACTGCTAATTCATGTGAATGGTGACTACCCTCTTAATCTACCTTATATATTATTAAAAAGATTAACTAAGATGTCTATGAGGATTTAGTCACATCCTGCAACATCAAAGAACATTCTTTTTCATCAAGGGCTGATCAAAACGTTGGAGGTATTTTCTTCAAATTAAGTTCATAAGTCTTAGGACTAGTTAATTCAGTCATTAAAACCTAGTCTACATGAAACTAAGTATACAAATTTCAAGGAGAAGAAACCTGGAAAAGGTAAAAAGGCCTCTCAAGACACTGAGGTTTTGATGAAAGAAAACTCCCGTGCACCCAGGATAACTCGTGTTGGTAAGAGAAAGTTACAAACATAGCAAGCCATTGGTGATTTTCTTATGGGTAAACTTAATGAGAAAAGCATTATAAGTCGAGGTAAGAAACTTAAAATTGATGAAGAGACTGATATCCATTTTGATTCATACATTAAAAAGGAACCTACTGAACCTGAATATTACACCACAAGCCCAATTCAAATTACATCTAAATAGAAGAAACAACCTACATGAAAAAATGTTTCAAAAGGTAAGAAATGGAGTAAGAAGAAGACACATGTATCTAAATACCATAGAAGAAATTATACTAGGGATGAAAACAAATTTAGGCTGAATTCAAAGGCTATATTTCATCCTTATATCAAGAAGGAAAACCTTATTATCATAGAAGACAATTCAGAAGATACTAAGAAAGAGATAAAAAAATAGACCTTGGCATATTCTTCACACAGGTCAGAGGAGGAATGTAAAGATCAGAGGAAAAAATGTGAAAAGGGAAAACAAATTGCACAGTATTCAAGAATACATGTAAAAATGGAAACTACAAAGTCATATTTAGTCACTGAATCTACATTCAATGGCACATATGCAATAAATGATGAGAAAAATGATATTTTTCCATAAATAGACCATCTACAAGGTCTTGCAAAAACTAGAGACTCAGAAAGAACTCAAGAAGAGGATCTTAGCATTGGGTTGTCCTCAAAGTATGAAATTAAACTAAGGAAACCCCAAGCTTCCATAGATTTGAACGTACCTGCCCCAATAGAAGAATATCCAGAATTCAAGGTGGAAGAAAGGAAAGAAAAGGACAGGGTAAAGGAGTTGCAGGGTATTATTAAGAAATTGAAGAAAGAAAAGTCCTTTGTAGAGAAATGAACTGCTAAAGAACAGGAAAAGATACAAGAATTCAAAAGGAAGAGGAAATAACATAAGGCTTTGCTAATGGAGGTAAGAGAATCCAATATATGATTGTATTGGAATAATGTGGTGCTAACAACTAAGTTCGAAAAGAGGGACATCAGAGCTTTTGAAGTTATCATACCATGACAATCTAAGGAAAGTCTTCCTAAGTTTTTGATTTCTCAATGCTATTACCAAGATAGTAAAGATGAGCATTTTGGTTCTTAGTTATTTGTTCAAATGTAACTTTTTGGTATCTCAGCTGAACCAACTCAGCAAGAAAGTATTCCTCTTTTTGTGGGATTTTCTAATCTTTATCAAGTTGTCACCTAAAATATATTCATATTGGTTATTGAGAATACTACACTATAGGAATTAGAAGTGCTTGTATGAGCCTTTATCTCCTAGGAAATAGTCAATTGATACGATCCTATTGTAAAATTGTAATCTAAAAAAGAGGATCTACATGAGTAATTTATGTTCTTTAAAAAGACATTGAAAAGACTGTATGAGGGTTGATTGGTTGGGGAATTTCAAGGACTATTTTGTAAAGACTCCACTATAATACATAGACACTATTTTCATATTGGAAGTAAATGGAAAAGGCATTTTGATGGTAAGATCTTCTTTTCATATTATTATCTCTTTGTTTTCTTACTTGAATGCATTTATTTTGTTGCAAAGCATATGATTTCTTGATTGTGAGTGACATAGTGAAAATTTTACTATTTTTGTTCATAATTAAAATTGTTTTCAAGTACCATGTTCTTATTTCTTGAATGATATTTGGGAATAAGAAATCCATGTGTGAGTTGACAAATTGGATACTCATATATCTTCCTTTATTTATTACCTTACCATATGATTTGTTAAAGTGTCTATCATTTTCTAACACAGTGGGATGTTTATTTTCCTTTTACATTGAGCTATATATTTTATTGAATCCTTGAGCCTTCTTTCAACCTCTTTCCTAAAACCTATTCAGAAAACCCTTTATAAGAATACCATTGCAATAACTTGATGATGCCCTATCTTTCCTTCTCATAGTCAAGTGAAACATTAGGGACTAAGATCTTTTGGCATCATTTTCGCAGACGAAGGAATGAAGATATTTTCCCCAGGAAAATGACAAAGATCGGATCTAAATCTTGATGGTGGAAAAAAATATGGAAATTTACATGAGACTGTGTATTTTTCAGCTGGCTACTCCTCTGGAGTAATTATGACTCCTAAAAGAAAAGGTAAAGGTTTTAAAACTCCTCCAACTTCATCATCATCCACAAAGAAACAAGTGACAAAAAAAAACCCAGATTCTAAGCCTGGTTCAATAGTGTCTGATCATGAAACATTATTGAGAAAATATAAAAATACTTTTGGACAATCCTCTTTTTCAAAATAAAAAATTTATTCTATATGTACTCAAGGAAAATCTTCTGAAATTGTGAATATCCCTCCAATTGAAGAAATTGTTCCTGAAATTGAAACAAGGCCTATTGTTGAACCTTCAACTATATGCTTTCCTTCAACTATCTCAGAGTTGAATTTATACCAATGGAAATTGTTTGTTGAGCTCATTGAAGAAGAACACACAAATACCTTATGTATAGCCGGAGCTTTGAGATAATTTCCCAAAGATGTTAAAAGTGAACTAGATACATTCTCATCATCACCCCAATCCATCTCTTCTGAAGTGGTTAAACCACATTATTTTTCCTTTGAAAATCCTTTGTTTTTGGAACCTTCAACCTACTCTGTTTCAGAAAAGAAACCTTTGATTTTGTTAGTTGAAGATAAAAAACTCATATCATCCCAACTAAATTGTTCCACCCAAGGAATTGTTTCTCTTTCTACATCACCAGTTCTACCTATTCCTATAGTTCAAGCACCCCTTGTAATAAATGTGGTTGTTAATAGGATGGATGCAATTGTTGTAGCCAAATACGCACCATTAAATTTACCACAAGTCCTGTATGCCTTTCCGCCTAATGATTATATGAAGTATTTTCCAAGATTCAATGGAGAGAGGGAAGTCACTTCCGAAGAACACTTAAACTCTTTCTACAGTTTTGCAGATAATTTTAATGTGGACCATGAAAATGTGTGGATGAGACTTTTTGTGTAGAGTTTAGATGGAGAGGTAAGGAAATGGTTTAGAAGCCTACCTCCTAATTCAATTGTTGATATTGATGCACTAGATGATACCTTTTTGAGACACTCGGGAGATAAGAAAGACTACTTGTATTATATCACTAAGTTTGGTGCTTTGAAAATAAAACAGGCAGAATCTATATCTAATTTTACCAAAAGATTTAATAAAATGTATAGTAAAATTCTAGATGAAATCAAACCTACATAAACATCTGCCAAAGTTACTTTTTCCAATGCCTTTGATGTTGAGTTTTCTCTTTTGTTGCGAGAAAGAAGGTCTGCTACTTTGAGTTTGATGCAGAAAGAATCCATTGAACTAGAATCTAACATACCGACAATAGAGAAATTGAAGTCTAGGGGTGATAGAGATAGGAAAAAAAAGAGAGAATAACTCCCTTCTTCTTATCATACAACATATTATTCTAAGATGGATGAAATGGCCAAAATGTTGAAAACCTTGACATCTGAAATGGTGATGTTGAAGATAGAAAAAAATAGCTTAGTAGGCCTACACAGAAAGTAGGATATAGAAATACCAACTATTTTAGAAGGCCTAACAATGTTCCTCAAATTTTGCCCAAAGAAAGGAGAAATCAAGAAGATAAGAAAGTTTTTCCTCGTTTTCAAAATAATACAGTCGAAGAATTTGAAGAAATTGATGACACTGAGGAAGATTCTATAGTTCATTTAAATGATATAGAATTACCTCCCACTCATTTGAAACAACAATATTATGAGGATGCTCTTATACTAAATCAATTTGAGGAAGAAGATGATAAAGAAATTATCCATAAAGAACCTAAAAGGAAAAAGTATGATCTTATGTCCTTATCAAATACATCAAAGGTGCATATACTTGTTCAAACCAAAAAGACTAATGCTCCATCTAAGTCAGGGGTTAGTAAAGAAGGTTCAAGGATTAAAACTAATCAGAAACAAAAGCAACCCGTCAAGGTTAGCACTACATAGGTGAAGGAAAACGAGAATCTTGTTTCTTATTTCATCTTGGAAAATGAAATTAATAAAATCAAAATCCCCATACCTCTCGTAGAATTGATTAAAACTGATCTGCTTAGAAAATCTGTCCTTAAAGCTTTGCAACCTCCTACTCATGTTACTTTTTCAAATACCATAAATCTTGAAGATCAAAACCCTTCCATAACCATTAGGCCTCATATTGAAGA
>SNQJ01S0188885.1:19741-33816 GCA_010110895.2 Picea sitchensis
GAAAATGTCTCCTTGGTATATATAGGAGACTAGGAGGTATAATTACAACTAATGGCCTAAAGCCGACATAAATAAAATAACATTACTAATATAATATGCCCCAATTAAGGGGTAATGAGCCAATATTAGGGCTTAACATTCTCACCTTAGCCTATTATCTGCAAGCAAATTTCATCTCTGATACCACTTGATGCATCCCCCGCTCTCTCCTGGGGGTTGTGTTACCTCCCGGGCAATGGCTATTCAAATTTCTAAGTCGAATTAGCTCTTTTGGACCTTTCTAGCCCCCATTTTGATTTAACACTGGCCCTTTTTTACCTTATGTGTAGGTCCTATGTAACTCATGGGCCCTTTTCTTAGTGCTCTTTAAAGCTTTAAAACTGACGGGCGCTAGCTCCTTCTACTAGCCCCTCTCCACATGTGACCTCAGGCTATGACGTGGGCTTGAATTCCTAAAGCTCTTTATAATTTTGGGCTTTGGCCATTTTGACTACAGCTTACCCATTTTTCTCCGAACTCCGAACCCCGAACTTAGCCGACAAGATCTATGGTTCTCATCTCTACAACAACCAATGAGTGTGATCCATTTCAGTATTGCGGTGTTCAGGAGTTCTAAAATTCTTAACACTCCCTTTCCCTAAAATACTCTATCACTAAAGAGATATATGTGACACCATGTGTCCACACAATCAACAACTAGGATTTAGCTTCTTACCTTTTTCTTGAATGCCTGCTCCTAGATCCCATGATCGGATGATGTGTGTCCCCCTTGGATCGATGGTTGCAATTCCCTTCAGTACTTCATGACTTCGTGAAGTTTTCTCTTACTCCACACAAAGCTTCAGGAGTTCTTTGTCACTAAATATCTGATCTGATTCCATGTATCCTCGCTGATACCAATGGTTTGGATTACTTCATGTCTTGAGGACTTCGACGATCCCCACTCTTCAAATACTTCAAAAACCTCCGAACACTCCAAGTGTTGAAGGACTCCATGACTCACCTATGTGAAATTCGCCCAGATCTAACAATCTGGAATGATCCCACATCCTCTTGAATGGTTATTTCTTGTTAATTTGTGAAATCTTAAAGGGCTTCTCCCTATTGAATAATTCTCCCCCCGCTATCTCTTTTGAGATTGTTCCTCCTTCGAGGTGCTAATTCCTTAGAGCGTTTTCTTTGACACTTAGTCAAAATTGACCCTATGCATTCCTTGCGACAGGTTTTCCTCCACAAATTAAGTTCTTTGTGGGTGACTGTGAACACCTTGCAACAATTATTTACACTTTTTTGCAAATACTCTTAAGTTACTCCTCCTGGGACTCTTAGTCAAAAATACTTTGTCGACACACTCCTTGCGAAAAATATGCACTCCTTATGGACAATATGCACTCCTTGCATACAAATATCCAAGATATATCTCCTAAACTTGTTCGTCCTCAACACTATGAACTTCTCATAATGACTTCTTCGATACTTAGACAAATATCGACCCTACGCACACCTTGCAATAGGATTCCTTCAACTTAAATCTTGATGGGCGACTATGCAATCCTTGAAAAAATTCTTATACAGATCAACTGTTTCTCCTCAACAATATGACTCTAAGTGTGCTTCCACCTACACATACTTTCAATCTATCCCTCTTGAAATTTTGAGTAAGAACAGACTTTGTCAACGCACATCTTGCAGACACTTATGCACTTCTTGCAAATAAAAGTTTCACGTTATCTCTTTTGAGCTTCTGAGTTGAAATAGACTCTGTCAATGCACACCTTGTAAACACTATGTACTCCTTGAATAGGCTTGTAGAAGAGAAACAATTAAAACTTATCTAATATCTCACAGATTCATACATTCAACCATGTAAATGCATTCCTAACATAAGAACAAATAATAACAAAGAATTGCAATTAACAGAAAGCCTTCCATTCATTCATTCAGTTAGACACAGTAACAATGACACCAAACAGTTGGACCAATGCTTATCTGTTATATTCATTCAAATGATATGTTCTTGGATTCATACAATGCTCTTCAACATCTCTCGACAACTCTTAAAAACAACAACTCTCTGCAACTTTCAGCTAAATTTCAACAACAACACCAACTCTGAGCAGCCTCATTTGGGCATACAATACATTTATTTATACAAAACGAGCTCATAAATATTTTCCCTCTGACTACCTTAGTGTTATACTATCAAATTAAAGGCTTTCAACTACTAAGGATTTATTACAATAAATTTTTGAGACAATCAGATAAGAGCAAACGCTTCGAATCTGTACTGCAATCTACTACATTAAAGGAAAATACACTCCCCGTTGATCTCATGTGATGGTTTAGCTCCTAAACATTTAAGATGTTCTTCAATTACAATCTTTTCAATATATTTCATGACATGCCATCTTTAATATTCAAAACATCACTTCAAAATTCACGCTAGGGCACTAATCTTTCTTCCACTTGCACCTTGATGACTATGCTCCTACATCAGGACAAAATACTAATGGATGCACCTTCATATATTAGTGTATGAGGAACATTATGACCATCAACCTGTACAGTAATATTGAAAGGAATGTGAGAGGGAAGACAAGGTCCTATTAGCGCAGCCTAATAAAAGAGGATAGCCTCATTACTTGGAGGAGGTTCCATAGGAGAAGGAGGAATTCCCTCTAGCACGATAGATTTTTTATAAACAATAAAAAAGTGGGAAATATCGAGTTTACTCTCTGGTGGGAGAGTAGGATCGCCTAATGACGAGATCAGATCGACCACTTGAGTTCCATTCTCCAAGGGGAGAATGCGGTCGATGGATGGAAACGGATCGACCACTTGGGTTTCACTCTCTAATGAGAGAGTGGGATTGACCAAGTATGGGATTAGATCAATCATTTTGTCAAATGGTTCAACTAAGGATGTGACCAAATTGACCACCCAATCAACCAGACTGATCAATCAAGGGACCAGATTGATCATGCCATCAACGACAGGTGGGTTGAGAGTAAGGCTATGGTAAGAAGTCGAAAGTTGAGGCTAGGAAATAGTCATTTCTTCCAGTAATTTTGAGGCTTCATCCATACGAAGGGAAAGGTGATTTTGATTACTCTCTCTGCGTAACATACATGGGAACATGACTCTAATTTTCTTCTTCCTAATGGTATCCTAACTAGTTTACGGTAGGTCATCAATATGTTGTTTGGAGGTTGACGACATGAATTGGCAAGGGCGTGTAGACCATGCTTCTATAACCTTAGATAGACTAGGGAAATTCTTAAGAAGATGGATAGGCTTATAAATCCTTCAAGGGTACTTGGTATTACGGGTTGTTTGTGTGATATTGGCATCATCAACACTCCCAACACGATTATCAACAACTGGTTGTTTTCCAACATGTCTAGCAGTGGTTGGAGGTTTGGACCTTTTCTTATTTTTATTCTACTTAATATTTCTTTTCTTCTTATTCTTATCCAATGGGTTACTAGCTTCATAGATTTCACTCAATGAAAGAGATGAAACGAAAGAAGACCTTACAAGTGAAGAAGGAGAAGAATATCTTATGAGCGAAGAAGGTGAACGATCAAGATGAAGTTGATGTTCTTTGGGGGAATTTCTTACAAACGAAGCATTTGTTGCATTCGGGATTACCAGAGTGGAAAACAACCATACCAACAATCCAATTGTGAGACCTGGAGGGCTCAAAGTAGCAATGTAAGGAGGACCAATTTTTTCAAAAGAAGGAAAAACAGAAGGTTCCCTCGGAGCAGGGGTTTATTCATTGGTCATTCCGGGAACTCACACCATAAAAAGTATCCAACCTAAGTCTTGTAAGAGAAAAAAAATAGCACATGCTAAAAATCTAGTAAGCAAGTAAGAAAACAAAACCTTCTCACAATGAGCACACTAGTTGGTGATGAAATCCAACATCACAGGAACAATGTAAGAAGGAGCTAATATAGAGCGAGTGGAAAATTTATGTTGATGACTTGCTTAACATACTTACACCCTTGTGCAATCTCCCACACATAATCATGGGTATACCCTCAAAGGAGCCAGAGTGAGTTTGGCCAATGTCGATTATAGGTACCGTGAAGACTTTCCCGTCCACAATCACCTTGTGTAAAGACCCTCAGATTACCAATTACAAAAATGATGCATGGGGAAGCAGTCAACAATCTCATATACGTGCAAGGGAAGGGTATCTAATACCAAAATATCCTCGATAAGGTCCACACGATATTTTCTTCTCAAGTGACCCCCAATAATACGCGAATTAACTACACTAGGACCAACAAAGCAGGGTGAGTAACTCTATTGGCCTTAATGCGACCTCATGATTGACCATTGTGTTAGAATGGCTTCCTAGGAAAAAATGTAATAAGTGGATTTACCACTCGCTAGCACAATATTCTATGTTTGTTTACAAATTTGGAAAGTTATATTTCACACCTATTCCAAATCCCTACACCCTAAGCTAATGTAGGTTTCCTACCAGAAAATATAAAATGTCTAATAAATTTTTTATAAGGGATTATTTTAAGGCTATTGTTTACTCAAGAGGAAAATGCCATGGACTAAATGATGTTTTGACCGACTCTAAACAATGCAAAGAAATGAGAACGCAAATATTTCACTTCGATGAAATCTATATTACGAGAAGGAGAAAACATTTATCATTCCCAGATGCACAATGTCCCAAAATTTTATTAAACTCATCAATATCAAGATCTTTAATAAATTAGCCAAAAATATTGTACACTAATACACGATTCAAGACCAAAAATGCCAAAAACCATGCAATTTCACTACCTCAAATGCAAAGATGTCCCCAATCTAATGTAAAGCAAAAACATGTTTTTTTTTGTTTCAAAGATAGCTAAAATAAGATTCAAAGTTGTCAATAAGACTGTAATCAGACCCAACAAATCACCCCAAACACTTATCAAAGATTTGGCCAAGGAAAACCACCAAAAAATATTTTTTCACACAATCGTTGCAGGCGATTGGAATAACACAGTGTGACGATCCATGATCATCCTAGGTAACTAAAGACCACAGTGTGACAATGTCTCACTGTCTCTCAAAGCAAGAGTTCATCGATCCTAAATCCTCACATTTTCCCACCAAGAAAGGTGCGACGATCAAAGGAAAAATGGAAAAAAATATAAAGTAAGAAGGTTTTTCCAGTGAATTTTAATAGTCAGAGAGTCAATCTAGATCTCCTAGTGACTCAAAAAATAGAACCCAAGAAATCAAAGAAAGAAAGAAAGAGAAAATAGGAAAGTAATTTCTTCCCCATCATGGTTGCCAATTTTGTTATCGGACAAATCGGTAAGTGAAGATACAAACGGATCTCCCTAGTTTCACCCTAAAACAAGAACAAAACAAGACATAATATAAAACTTTCCCTAAGTTTTAATTATCAAGCATACTAACTAGAAAGAGATAAATGCCATACCCTTTAAATGTCATTTTTCCTCACTAATGTCATCCTAGCTCCATTCCAAGTCTTATGGGATGTTGAACCTTTAAAAAGACATGATCCAACAAAGTCAAATAAACAATGTATACTTAACAAAACCTACGTATGTGATCAAGGAGTCATACAATAAAATAAGAACAATTTTATGGGAAATAAATATATTACTGTATTATAAATATGAAAAGGGGAATACAAATAGATGCCTTGATGTTGTAAGGTCCCTTCCAACATTTCCTTTCTTCCCAAAAAAAATTTCTCCACGGATTCTGAGACCAACAATCTATCTTGACAAAGCAAAGCTCAAAGCCAACATAGGCCCAAAAAATCCAAGCTACCAAACTCAAGAACTAGCCTTTTCAAAAAATCCAAAAGCTAACTTTCCCCATGAGAAATCCCCACATTTTATAAGATGAAAAGGATAGGGTGAGGAGTTTAGGATGATTCCAAGAGATAATGTATAAGAATTATATCCAAACTGATCAGAGGTTAACTCACCCTCGAAGCTTCGAGAAGATTCTCTTTTTCCTTTGTACGAAAAATCGTTGCACCCTTAACACTAAGAAAATTGTGACAACATTGCAAGCCACTGTGGTGTAGCCTGTGACAATCCTATATTTTCACACCCTTAACACTAAGCAAGGTGCAAGAATCCCTCTTCATATGTTTTTTACAAGGGAAAAAATAATTTCATCTCTCTGGGAAAACTAACCTTCATTCTTCTTCAAGGATTAAGGAAATTGATCCTTCTGAATAAAAATAATAGCTTTACATCATTAATGGTCATAGGAGTGACACCAATAATGTGTAACAACTTTTTCTCATTAAGTTTACCCATAGGAAAATAACCAATGGCTTGTTGTGTTTGTAACTTTCTCTTTCCAACACAAGTTATCCTAGCTGCAGGGGAGTTTTCTTTCATCAAAACCTCAGTGGCTTGAGAAGCCTTTTTACCTTTTATAGGTTTCTTCTCCTTGATAGTTTTAGACTTATTTTTCTGTGGATTAGGTTTTAATGACCGAATTAACCAGTTCCAACACTGTTGAACTTCATTTAAAGAAAATACTACCAACATTTTGATCATCCCTTGATGAAATATATTGTTCTTTGCTGTTGCAAGATGTGAATGAATCCTCTTAGACATATAAGATAATATTTTAATAAGAAATATGGTATAGTAAGAGGCTAGTCACCATTCACATGAACTAGCATTCTAATATGATAAATATGAACTAGAGAAAATCTTCCTTCCCATGTAATGTACCTATTAATGATCAATAGAGAAGTATGCCATCCTTTCCTCATGCAATTGTGTGGGATTGCTTGGCTCAAATTGGGGTTTTCATTTTTTGGAATTAAGAACTGATCTACAAACTCCATAACTAAGTTTTCTTTATTCCACCATCTTTCAGCATATACTGGTAATTTGCAAGATTTATCTGTGGGATGATTTGTCATGTGCATGAGGCGTTTACCAACCACAAATTCGAAATTATGTAAAAATTGCATAGAAATCTTTTCGTCATGTCCCGGAAATGTTGAGAAGAAGTCAAGCCAGCATGCATATTTAAACTTATGTTCCATCGGAGGAAAGTCTTTGAGTAATTTTGTCCCTTTTGGCTCTAATCTGGTTATCTGACCACTCTTTTTGGGCACCATTACACTGATAGAATTCTACATGAACATTTATGAGAATATTTTGAGGGATTTTGAAGTCTAAGAGTTATCCATTTACCTACAAATCATGTGTAGAATGATAGAGATACTAAAAATAGATGGATTATGATTTCATTCATATGGAATAATAATCGGGCGTCTTGATTTGATGTCAAGGTGGAGAGTACAGCCCAATCCTCCAAGTTAGTTGTCCTCATGAGAATGACAACCTAATATAGATCATATATAGATATGTATATCCTCTAGGAATTATTTCGAACGTTAAAACATGATCTGGTGAAGGTGGTGCATGCAAAACTATCATTACTCTCAGCGCTACAAGAATAGTGATATTCTTGTAGCGCCCTTTCCACTTTGATAAAATTTGAAAATTTAGACGAAGGAAAGGACAAGTGATATGATAGAAATCGTTTTATATCATATACTAATCTTAAAAAACATAAAAACATTTAAAATGTTCATAAAATGATTAAAATAAGATTTCAAACCAAGAAGGGGAAAAACAAAGTTTAACAAAGAATCATAAAAAATGGATAGAACGGGGATTAAGGACACCTAATCAGTAAAACCAAGGTTAAGGACGTACAATGGATCCTTCTGGGGATAAAGTTTCATGATGAAACCTTAATAACTTACTGACCAATGCCTTCATATCCCTCTTATTCACTTTATTTCCCTTCTCTGACATCCTTTATTCAAAACCACAAAACTGTAAAAAACAATTCCATTGGGTATATGGAGACTTTATTTCAGCTCAAAAGTAAAAGCTATTGTACAAACTGAATTTTCTAATTGCTTTTAAAAAAAGTAATGTTTTAGTAATCTCCCATTTACTGGGCCTCCTAAAATCTCACTATCATGCAAATTGTGTAAGAGAAAGGTATTTTTGTTCATGACCTTAGCTACATTGAAAGGACCATACCATAAATTGTCAAAATTATCATGTTTACCTTTGTCCTCTCTTATAGCATCCCATATCAATACAAGATCTCCCTTTTTAAAAATATCCTTCTTTGTCTTTTTATCAAAAGTTGCGTTAACTTTGCTCTGATGAATAATAGCTTTCTGATCCAGATTTTCTCTTTTTTGTTGAACATCTATGATTTGGAAAACTCTCCTTTGAAAGTGATTGGGTTCTTCTAACTCCTCTTGTAGAAATTTAAGAACTGGTAAACCTAATTGATTTGGGAAAACAACCTCTATTCCATACACCATTTGGAAAGGGGAAGTTCCAATATATTTCTTAGTACTGATTTGATCATCCCATAGGGAAAATTTTAATTTGGAATCCCATGACCTTTTTGTTTTCTGTAAGTAATTTTTTAATAATCCTTATGAGGATTTTATTGGATGATTTTGCTAACCCAATTCCTTGGGAATAATAAGGATTAGAATCGACCAACTTGATGTTATATTTATTTAAAAATTCAACCATTGAATTTTATTTCAAATCTTGAGCATTGTTAGTAACTAGCTTCTGAGGAAAACTAAATCTAGAAAAAATATTCCCTTCAAGAAAATTCATGATTACCTTATCTGTTGCATTTTGGGTTTGGATTGCTTCAATCCACTTGGTAAAGTAATCTTTGGTTGTGAGTATCCATTTTTGTTGTCCAGAAGATAAAGGATGTATTTCTCCAATAAATTCTAGGCCACATTGTTTAAAAGGTCCATGAACAATGATGTGGTTTAAAGGTAGAGACATAACTTTTTTTTTCCTGCAAACTTTTGACATGGTTAACATGCCCTCACTTGAGAAAATATATCAGAAAATAGTACATGCCAGTAGTATATTGCTCTTAAAATTTTGAAAGCAATGGCTTTCCAGTGGTAATGTCCCCCACAAACTCCCTGGTGTAGATCAAAGAAAATATGTTTTTCTTCCTCTTCATCAACACACCTCAACAACATTCCATTAGGATCTTTACAAAAGAATATTTGATCAATAATGAAATATTTCACTAATTTCAATTTAAGTGATCTGAAGTTGGATTTATCTAAATCAGGAGGAGATTGAAGATTTAGAAAAAAAAAAGATAATATATTTATACCATGGTGAGGAAGAATATATGTTGCTTACCTATGAGCTGGTTTCCTCAACTTGAAATGATGAATTCTATGATTTGTTGGAGAAATGATATAATCCAATTTCTTTGCAATTTGACTCTATCATCAATTTGGTAAGGCCTTGTACTTTTATTAACTGAGTGGGATTTATGGTCAAGTTGTATTCCAGAATCTTTGTTATTTGTTTCCCCCTATTTCCTTCACAATCATGTTGGAATATAATTTTTTTAACTGTGCTACTTGGAACATATGCATTAATTTCAGATTGTAGGGCATACACCCTGAAATATTTTAATCCTTCACCAAGCCATATGCATGCTTTTCCATAATATCATATTTTAGTTCAGACTCCCTGAGAATCTTGCCGAAGAAAGATATAGGTTGTTCATACCCCTGGTCATTTCTTTGTAAGAGAAAAATATCTATAGTGTCTTTAGAGACAAATGAAAAAATCAAAAACTCCTTAGAGTAATTAGGGTTGATGAGGACAGGTTCCTTGATTTTACCTATGAAATATTGGATAGAATTCTTATTCCTTGGAATCTCTATCTGATGAATGGCCTTTACCCTTTCAGGATCTATCTTGATTCCTTCTGGTGAAACAATATGTCCTAAAAATTTTCCTTCTTCCATGGAATAATGAGATTTTTAGGGTTTGATGATATGCCATACCTCCTTCATTTTTCAAATGTTTTCTTCAAATGTTGCAAGTGTTCATAATCATAGGTTGAGAACAAAGTAATATCATCAAGATAAATAAGCATAAATTTGTCTTTCTCACCAACAAATGCAATATCCATAGCTCTTTGAAATGTTGCTCCTACATTCATTAATCCAAAATGAATCTATTCATACATGAAACTTCCCCAGGGAGTGGTAAAAGTTTTCTTATTCTTATCTTCTTCCATTACTGATATTTGATTATGCCCTAAATAACCATCAAGCATAGAGATTCTTTTCTCCCCTACTGCTCTTTTTAGAATATGATCCATTTTAGGTAATGTATAATTGTCCTTTAGAGAACACATGTTCAGATTTCTGAAGTCTACACAAAGCCTTATATCTCCATTGTTTTTCCTAATAGGTACTAAATTGGCTACCCATTATGAGTATCTCAATGGTACTATAATTTTAGCATCCAACAACTATTTCAGTTCATTTTCAATTATATTTAGCAATAATGGATTGAATTGTCTATATTTTTTCTTAAAAGCTTTGGATCCGGGATTTAAAGGAATCTTATGTTGCATAATATTTGTATCAAAAAAATTAAGGTCTTCATAAGACTAGGCAAAAACATCTGAAAATTGTTTCATCAAATTGGCATACCTGTCTCTCTGTTTTTCTGGCAATTTTCTGGATAATTTCACCATTCTGGGATTTGAATCTGGACTGATATCACAATATCCCACTTCATCCTCCTTTGTCTGAATAACATACTTTATTGAAACATCATTATGGTCAAATAATCTCTCAAGTGGAACCAAGCCCTTTGGAAAAGTATTTTTTTTCAACTCAATGATTTTATGACCAACAATACTGTCTTGAAGGATATTTGCAGCATGGACTTCCACATCATCATTTTCATTATCATGATCTATTGATATATTAGAGAACTCATCAATGGTCTCCAAAAAACTTTTAATTTCCTAATCATATTTATATATTTGGAAATTGTTTTATTATATCTAGTATAGAGGTTCCGTGTCTTACCTCAATCTTAAATCTTAAATTGGGAAAAATTGGAGTTCTGAAATTACTGGCTGCAAGTGCTAAAGAATCAACCTGTTGATTCAAATTTCTATGTACAAAATTGATGTTGAAAGCCAAAAATAAATTATCAACAAATTCCCACACTTCATTTCTATACTTGTTTAACCTCTGTTGTTTGGTCCGATAAATGTTTTTGATTTGATGGATGATAAGCTTAGAATATCCAAAAACTGAAATTTTATCTATGCCCATATTTTTAGCAGCTTTCAATCCTAGCAGAAGAGGTTTTTATTCACTAATATTGTTGGTTGTATCAAATTCCAGTTTGTATGGAAGAGGAATAACTTATTTGGTAGGATAAATAAAAACAATCCCATCCCTAGAGCCTTCTTTGGAACAATCCCCATCAAAGAACATTTTCCAGACTAGGTTTTCTGCATTTTCTTCAACTGTAGGTATGATTTTCCTGACTGTTGTTTCAATGATCTGGTCACCAATGTGAAAAATAGAAGAACCAGGTTCATCTTCAACAACATATATGGGATGATTACCAGGATTTTAATGATCACTTACCAAGTAAGCCAACCTCACTTCCCTGTACAGTCTTTGATGCTCTCCACCAAACACAATTATGGTAGCGTAACTAAGGTCCATTTGTAGTGTGTCTCCTACATTCTTGGCCCATGATCGTGACAAAAGCATCACAAATTTAGGAGGTATGTCAGCCACAATTACATCCAACACCGCACTTTTCATAGTTAACTGAGATAAAGTAACAACCATGTCTTTAATGACTCCTAGACATTTAACATTCTAAGAGTCAAGTGAATATAGGTCTATATAAGGCTTAGTTATTGGTTTCAATGCCCTCACTCCACAACCCGCAGGTCGAAAGGTCCACGTCAACACATGATCTTTCCTTTCACACAGACCAAAGAACTCTAACCGGTTCTTCTATTTCCATATCGGGAAATCTACACCCACAATAACCTCTCACGGGATCCCCTCTTTACACTTAGGAGATGGGACTTCATAACTTCGTGAGGTCAGTGGTCGAGCGTTGGAATCTTGAATCCTCGAATCCCGATACAGTTAACGTTGACTTTCCCTTTTTCCTTCGGGATTTTCCCTATCACGATTTCGGCACTCGCGATGTCGAACAACTTGTTTCACCAACTCCCGAATCCTGATTTGTCAAAACTCCAATGCGCTCGCGAGTTTGACTTTTCAATGCCACGTCACTTCTGTCAGGATTTCAGATTTCACGGTATCGCGAATCCTGATGCAATATGTTCGGAGCTTTACCCCACGAAACTCCGAAACAACGTGCCACCTGTCCACCTCACTGGCTATTCTGTGGCCCACACAATTCCCTTAGCTGTCGGGATATCGCAGTTCCTATTTTCACAATTCCTGTTGCAATGTTTACGTGACTTCAACCCATGAAACCATGATATGGAATTCCACGTGTAAATCCGATGACCCTTGTGGCTTGGATCTACGGTCCTACCCCTCCTGAGCTTTGAACCTTTAGAGAATACTTCACTGTATCTCCCCTATTCCTCTGTGAAATCTGACAGCTCATGGAAATTCATGAATCCTCCTCAGAGAATACCAACCATTCGTTCCTCCTTGGCGATTCCTACGAATGACCAAGTGTTCCTCCACAAACTTGTCCACCTGCGGCGTGAACTTACGACGCCTTCTTGAATATTTTAGGTACAACTTCTTTTGCGTTGTCCTTCAACAGTTTCGAAGGCCTTATACTTCCTGAGCTTTCTTATAACTCTGAGCCTTAGAAAAGACTCTTGCGCGCACTCCTTGCAGCAACCTTCAGACACTTCCCTGTGCTGAATTTCCTTCCACCCTGCACACACCTGCAGCAACAGTCTCTCAATGCTTTGCTCAGATCCACAACCCTGAGACTTCACTCAGCCTGTGCACTCCTTGCACGACTCTTGTGCTTGTCTACACTTCTGGATGAACGAGAACAAAAGCTACCCTATCTGAACCCCTTGTCAACGCACTCCTTGCAGACACTTCAACTAAACTCCTTGTAGGAACCCTTGTTCAGATAGAGAAACAATTGAAACTCATTCCTACTTCCTTCAGACTTCAAACTTAAAACATGAAATCATATACACAACATATAAATCAAATGTATACAGGAAGCAAACATTCATGAATATATCATTCAACATTACTACATAGAGAACAAACACAAAACCATGAATTTGAATCAAACTCTTTCTATTAATCCAAATATTTGTACATGGGTGTTCTTACACAACTCTCTGCATGCTCTTTCTCCAATCCAACAATGCTACTTCATTCATCTATCTTACAACACACAATGAGGGTGTCTATATCCTGTTTCCCACATGTGCTCTAAAACTGTCTAATCTACACATTCAATTCTACCTACTTGCATTAACTACTATAAATGCCTTCTACCTACTAAGGACAAGAGAAAATCGCTCAAGGTCTGTTTACATTATACAAGTGCGCTTCATTAAATTGCCACATTTATGTTCGCGCATCAACTTCAAGAGAAATTCAAAATTTGCAGCTGGGCTTGTCCAGCAGTCCGATTGTCTCCGCGTTGGCTCGCTTGATGTTGGCGATTCTCTTGCATCAGTTATGTCTAAACCTAGTCCATCCATCACCACCTTTGGCATGACATTGTGTGAAGCTATTGAATCCATTAAATAATTATGCAATATTTTGTCATGAATGGTCAAAGATATGTAGAAAGGAGGAGAAACATCAAAACTATCTTCAATATGAGGCCTAATGGTTATGGAAGGGTTTTGATCTTCAAGATTTATGGTATTTGAAAAAGTAACATGAGTAGGAGGTTGCAAAGCTTTAAGGACAGATTTTCTAAGCAGATCAGTTTTAATCAATTCTACGAGAGGTATGGGGATTTTGATTTTATTAATTTCATTTTCCAAGATGAAATAAGAAACAAGATTCTCGTTTTCCTTCACCTATGTAGTGCTAACCTTGACGGGTTGCTTTTGTTTCTGATTAGTTTTAATCCTTGAACCTTCTTTACTAACCCCTGACTTAGATGGAGCATTAGTCTTTTTGGTTTGAACAAGTATATGCACCTTTGATGTATTTGATAAGGACA
>SNQJ01S0188886.1:1416-18290 GCA_010110895.2 Picea sitchensis
TATATATTTTTTTAAATAAGAAGTGTAAGTATATTAAGAGCCTTCAAAAACTGAAGCAGAGTAGTAAAATACAAACATGACCGAGCTGCAGTTACTGGACTGCCCTAGCCATGGGGAAACCAGTCTAGCCAACCCATCCAACCCACTAGTCAAACAAGTCATAAGTTAAACCAGTAAAAGGAGTATTCAGACCGTTTATCAACTAAGACCTAAACCTAAATGGACTTGACAAACACTAAAAGATTATACACCTGGCAGGTAGCCGGACCACGTGGCTTGAAGGTCTCCTGGCCAAGGCTCTTCCTCAATATACGTCGCCTCGTCGACCCATTGCTTGCCATCTTCCTCGTTGCACACAGCTCCCTCGATGTCATCCTCTCGCTCTTCCTTCTTCTGGCCTATTTCTATCGGACTCTGCATGTTGTTCTGACCTTCACCTTTAGCGGCCTCGGGGTCCTCCATTGGACTGGTTTCGACAGGATCCGAGAATAGAGCCTCATGCATGGATGAGAGAATGTGGAGGAAGCTCACCACCTTTACTTCCGTAGCCTGTAGGCGAAAATGTAGATCCGCCACCTCCTGCCTGAGTTCAAAAACCAGGTCGTGCAGTACAGACAGGCTATCTCTGAATTGCGCCCTATCAAAGGAATCAGGGAAATGAAGTCTTTCCCTCTTAGGCTCATCTTGAGGAGAAGGGCCGCAGCCCAGGTTGCCTCGAGGGTCATGGGATGGCACGGGGTTAGGGGGAATCGCTGGGGAGTCTTGAGAAAGCCGCAGGAGTGAAATTGGCGTTCGTGGAATTATGGCCATGGAGTTGAACAACAGAGCTTGCAAAGAGACAGGAGTAGATTCAGACTAATGGCGAGGGGAGGAATCAGCGGAGGTCGAGTCAGGAGGTGTGATCGAGGGCCTTCGAGGCTTCCAGGGAGAGCCTCTCCTCGGTCTGCCCCTTGGTCGAGTCATTGGATGCTCGGTGCAACTGGCAGAAAGAACTAAGGCCGCCTGGTGGAGGAGTATGATAGGGACTACCTCGCTCCAGAGGAGAAGAACAGAGGTAAGCTTATGATGCGAAGGGATGATCCCTACATACAACGAACAAAAGTGAATCACAGCCATAATGAACCAATCCATTCAAATTCACAGCGAAGGGGAAAGGACTTCTGCGTAAATGCGCCTTCGTATCGCCATAAAGGGCATTTAAACTCCGGGTAGGGTGGTGGGCTGTGGCACAAGCCCATCACGTGGCTCCATGCCACGACGCCCGATACCTTCGCCCAATGCTTGCCACGATGACCGCTCTGACACCCCATCTGGGGAAAATTTCAAAAATATTAATAATAATTAAAATAATAATTAAAAGTATATATAACTAAGATAGTAGAATATGATATTTTGAAAATTTTAATTTAATTTGACAAACATACAAATTGATTCATATAAAATCACACACATTTTCATATGTAAGTTTGAGGGGATTGTATTTTATTTTCATATGCAAGTTTGAGGGGATTATTTTCTAGATGAGTAATATAAATTTTTATTTATTATTTATCTTAAATTTTTGTTTGTAAAATGAAAAAGAGTTATAAATACAAATTTCAAAAATATCAATTACATATATATATGGTAGCAGAATTACATATATATGGTAGCAGAATATGTTGTTATTAACTATTGATTTTATACAAATTGATTCATATAAAATCACACACATTTTCATATGTAAGTTTGAGGGGATTGTATTTTATTTTCATATGCAAGTTTGAGAGGATTATTTTCTAGATGAGTAATATAAATTTTTATTTATTATTTATTTTAAATTTTTGTTTGTAAAATGAAAAAGAGTTATAAATACAAATTTCAAAAATATCAATTACATATATATATGGTAGCAGAATATGTTGTTATTAACTATTGATTTTATCCCTTACAAGGAAAATGCCATAACTTATTGGTTTCATAAAACCTTTCCCAAGGAAAATGTCATAACTTATTGGTTGCATAAAACCTTTGCTTGTAGAATCAAGAAAGACACTTATGATTGTAAAATTGTCAAAATGCTAGTTTTTTATATAATAAATCTAGTCAAGGAAGTATAGTATTTTGTGTTACTGATCTCTTGGTATCAAGTTCTATAACAAAGCTCTTTTAGATATTTTGGTGAATAAGGACATGGCTTTAACTATTAATAACACGTGTTATGAGGTGTTAGATACAAAGTAGACACAAACCCTTTGGTATTACCTCTTAAGTGAGATGTCAAAAACAAGTCATCATTATTGCTCTCCAATGAACTCTACTCACATAGGTTTGATTAACACTATTGGAATAATGTTTGATTAACACTCTTGAGGAATACTTTTTATATTGTAATGATGAATACTTTTGATATTGTAATGTAGGTTATGCTAGTTGAAATTTGAAGTTGCCAATGGTTAATATAATTATGAAACACATGTAGAATGCTTCACATCTTTTTATTTTTTATTTTTTTTGGGGTTCTCTTTGGTCCATTTTGGTGGATTCACTTGTTTTCAGTTATACTTTTATACTTGGCATTTTTGTTGATTGTTTTACTTATTTTTATAGTTTTTAAGAGTTCACCTCTACTCCCATCTACTCATTAATTTTATTTCCTTTTTTTTTTGAAAGAGTTCACCTCTACTCCCATCTACCATTAATTTTTTTTTGAATTATTAGATGTATTACAAAATGAGCTAGATCATTAAATGATGAAACTGTAGATAGGATAGGGTTGAGTCATATAACTAAGCTAAAAAAAGATATTCACAATAACACTATATGATATTATTAATGAATAAATGGTGCACTTATTATGAAGGAGTTTACCTCATATATCATCGTTCATTAAGTGAATCATTTCCACTTATGAATGTTGGATAGATTGCTTTACAAAAAAAATGAGCATTAACATATTTTGAAGTTATAAAGTGACTTTATTACATAGTAAGCCTTATATCTCTAATACCTCCCATAAGGCATACAATTTTGAAACAAACTGAAATCAAATACACATATTGAATGTAAAACACATAAACTAAACACTAAACATCAATAACATCCTTTAAAAGATTCTTCTCTGAACACAGTTCCTAGACGATTTTGAGCTCCATCAAGATGCCTCATAACCGTCATAAAATTGTAGTTGCTGAGTTGAATTCCTGAGTTCTTGGATTCTACCTCCCCAAACTCCTGAATCACAAATCTCCCGAAGTCAATTACTAGACAACAACCTACATGCATGTCGCGTAACCTCACTAGTAGACTGCAATCCACATGCATATCTCCCCAACTAATGAGGGATATTTCCCTAGATCCACAAATTTTGACTAATTGAGCAACAATCCATTTTGAGTTGTAAGTTGATCCCTTCCTATCTTCAAAGTGCCTGCTTCTTAAAATGCACAAAATCCCTTTTCTTCAGTAGATTCTTCACCATAGTCAAGATCTGATGAATCTTCAATCATGGCTACACTCACTATATGTTGTTTATATTTGACCTTTCACTTAAGAACGTCATCAGATCATTGTCTACAATACCAAGCTGTATGACCCAACTTCTTGCAATAGTGGCATTCTATTTCCTCTTTGTCTTTTGCTGATATATTGTGGTTGTTTCTTGCATATAATACAAGTTTTGATTGGCTATCAGCTTCAATGGTTCTCTTTTCTTATGCTAGAAATGTCACCATTTCCCCCTTATCCATGGATAGTAGAGTTAGCAGTCTACCTTTGGAAACATCATATAGATCGTCAATGCTATGTTCTGGCTCTAATGAGCTCAGAGGGGTGATGTGAATAGCCAAAAGTTGTTCTAGGGGAGGGGAACCCTCTCCTATTGGTTGAATATTTGCTAGTGAATAGGACTAAGAAAGAGAATGTCATTTGTGTTTCCAGTCGATGTGGGGAACAAGCGAAAGGATACCCACCTCGTGCCCTTTGAGAACAATGGATACCAAATAGAACTCTCATCCCAACCCACCATTCCACTCATTTCCGTGGTTGATGTGAGTAAACATTCTCTTTAAAATCTGTTCATTTTGTTTAGACTTTGTGAAGGTAGCCAACTTAGGGTAAGGATAAAACTACTGTATTTAGGCAACAAACTGTTCAAGAGAATAACATTGACACCCTCCTCATCAACCACTACCTTGACTTTTTCAAGGCCAATAATGGATTTTTCTGAACGACAACGAGCTTCTAATTCTGAAGGTGCATCAGATATCATAACCATTGAAGATTTCATTTGCACCTGGAAACTCCACTATGTCGACTCCACTATGTGGTTGCGTCTAGCACACCCAAGCTGACCCAGAGATTTTTTTCAAGAAGGCTTTTAACAACCGCTTTCTCAGCTTGAAAGTTCCCTAGGAGATTGACAACGATCATATCTGGTCTTTGATGGTGAACAAAGACCAGACACATTCATACTGCATATCATTCACCTGTCGACTCCATGATTAAAGGATCAATTAGCGACTCCACTAATTCGAAATGGAAAGAATATTGGCTCGGAGGTATGCTCCTTTTAATTTATCCTCTATTCCTGGTTTTCCTAATGTTGTTCCTACTCCAAATGAATGTGGTGATTATTTGCCCATATTTAGAGAGCGTAAAGAGGAAAACCCTACTCAACATCTCCTTGAGTTTCATGAATTCATGCATCAATGGGAAATACATCATGAGGATGTATTATTAAAGATGTTCATGATCTTGTTAGCAGGAGATGCTCGCAAGTGGTACCACTCCTTACCCCCTGCTAGCATCTCCCCCCTGGAGCAGTTTCATGCAACTTTCAATAGGCACTGTCAAAAGTTTTATTCCTCTGAGTTTATCTGTCATAGTTGTTGTGAGGAATATGAAGACCGTGATCAAGATATGGCTGTGCTTAATAAATACTGTGAGGATGAAAGCTCTGAGTACGGAAGCTGTG
Source organism: Picea sitchensis (assembly GCA_010110895.2). Lineage (NCBI taxonomy): Eukaryota > Viridiplantae > Streptophyta > Pinopsida > Pinales > Pinaceae > Picea > Picea sitchensis. The sequence continues at coordinate 6,371 of SNQJ01S0188886.1, forward strand.
AGGATGAAGGCTGCGAGGAGGAAGAAGATGTTTTGGGTGAGGTAATAGAACTGGTAAAATATCTCTCTGCTAGACTAGAAAGGTTAGAATTTGAACAAAGCGCAGAGGATTCTCCAGTCCTTGAGACAGATGTTTTGGGCAGCCCTACAAGTGGCGATAGTATTAAATATTTCATAGTTGTAGAGGCCTTACATTCTTCTCCTGATGTGCCTGCTGCCTCAGATTTAAATGAAGAAATAGTGATGTATTCGAATGAAGAGCAACAGAGCCCTACATCACATATTGATAGCTTGGAGAGAAACCAAACTGTGTATGACAACTATGAATCAGATTCTGAAATGGATATGCAGGATTTTAAAGAACATACATCATAGTCTTATCCTCTATTCACTAAAGAAAAATATTGTGAGGAAATCAGCCATCCTTGGCCTGCAGAAATCTCTGAGCAACAGATTGAAGAAGAGGAAGAACCAGAGGGGTAGTTTATATCATGTCTAGAGCCTATCAGTGAGAAACCATCACCTGGGACCATTCATCCTGCATCGACTGTTCACCCACCTGTGCTTACCAAAGATATTCAACCCTGTGTGAGCAGCTGTGGAGCAGAGTGGGTTGTCTGTTACAAATTTTCTGGATTTTTCCACTCATTCTATGAGCCTGTCAGTGAGTACATGGAGTGACATTTTTTTCATATCTTGGAGCCGCCCAAATTTATCTCAACTTCAACCTTTGGAGAGAAGCTAAAGGATGTAACCATTCTGATGTCACAGTTGCATTATCTGCTATTTATCACTGATAGAGTAAAAGAGTTTCCAGTAAGGAACTTACTTGAATGGCTATGGTGGAAATTTGTTTTCACCTAACACCATGTAAAAATCAATTAGTTTAGGACTGTACATAAATAATGTCCTGTGGAGCCCATGTGTGTTTATTTTTGTTTTTTCTTATCAGCTTGTATTCCTCAACAAGATGCTTTTTGAGCATGACTCCATAGCCCAATGCAGAAGGCGACTAGAACTACTTGTTCTTGGCAGCTCGCAGGGAGCATGCCATCCCCTATGGAGCCAAATGTTATCACATATAGTTTTCAAGGGAAACATGTCGTCCAAATTCGTGGTCTGCACAGGAAGCATCCGAGCGCAACATGCAGAGAAACTCATTTCGGGCTTAAAATACAAACATGCGGGCTCATTTTTTCGACGATGGAGATCCCCTGTGAGGATCAGATTAGCACCCCCCGGGTATTCAGAGTTTTAGAATTGCACGAAGTATAGTGCCATGAAAAGTGCTGAAGTATCGAAGTATATCTTGGCCATCCGAATCCAGACTGCCACGCGTCATCAGATCTGTCACTTCGAGAGTTTTACTTTGGGAGTTTTGAAACGATAAAAGCGTTGAAGCCCCGAAGCACCTTTGAGATAGGCCCAAGGTTGCAGCCCGAGGTCACAAGTGTGAAGGGGTGGTGAAGAAGGAGCTGGCGCCTAAGGCTCGAGATTTTGGAAGCACAAAAGAGGAAGGTCGTGGGTTTCATAGGACTTGCAGTGAAGAGTTGCCAACATCACACAACAACCCATGGACATTTCACCTCGTTGCGATCTCGAGAAGAAGTAGTAAATGAAAAATGAGTGGTGGTTGAAACTTCAACTCACTCCATAAATGGAAAGCATGAAGGGTCTGGTTGTAGAGATAGAGTTGTTAGCCAGAGGCCCCCTCAATGGACAAATATTTCTACAAAACACATAACTAAGGCCTACACAGTCTGAAAGAGTAGGCACCGACTAAAAGATTTAAATGCAGAGGTATGATCACACTCCTAGTGGTTGCATCATTTCTGAGTATATATAGGCATTTTTAGTATTTTGTTAAGGTCGATGGTTGAACAATGCTCCCGTTTTGTAAACTTTTGATGAAGAACACTGGTTCTTTGGTTATGTATTTGTTTTTGAAACATTTTTGTTAATATAAGTCATCTTTCTTACTCTATCTTATTTTCCTCTGATACTGAGAGAGTTCATGTTTGATTGATTCACATGGATTGTTGTAATTGTATTAGGATAAATGTTTGATTATAGTACTGCTAAGATTTCTTTCAGCTTCCTTGAAATTTGAATCTAAGAGGACCTTGTGTTTAAGTTTTTCCTCCTTAGGTTGCTGGGAAATTTGATGTTCATAGCGGACCTCTACACCTTTCTCACTAAATCTTCCTCCTACTCACCCTTACTCCAACTTACTAAATAAATTTAATCAAGAACTCACCTACAGGTGCATACCAGTCCAGTTTTCTGAGTTAAAACGATATCATCTTGAGTCTGCGCCCATTTGACCTCTTTAAAACCAACATGTGACATAAAACTCTGATGGGTATTGGGCTTACCTCCAATGCAATCTGGAGGTGACTTCTAGAAATGTTAGCACTAGAAGTCACCTCCAGATTACGTTGGAGGTAAGCCTAGTACCCATCAAAGTTTTATGTCATATGTTGGTTTTAAAGAGGTCAAATGGGCACAAACTCAAGATGATATCGTTTTAACTCATAAAACTGGACTGGTATGCACCTGTAGGTGAGGTCTTGATTAACTTCAGTTAGTAAGTTAGAGTAAGGGTGAATAGAGGGAATACTTTGGTGAGGAGAGTATAGAGGTCTGCTGTGGACATCGGGTCTTCGAACAACCTAAGGAGGAAAAACTTAAACACAAGATCCTCTTGAATTCAAATCTCAAAGAAACTGAAAGAAATTATAACAACACTATAATCAAACATTTATCATAATACAATTACAACAATCCATGTGAATCAATCAAACATGAAATATCTTGGTATTAGAGGCAAATAAGATGGAGTAAGAAATCTAACTTAGATTAACCAAGATGTCTCAAAACAAAATACATAACTAGAGAACTAGTTGTTCTCAATCAAAATATTACAATATCAGGGAGCCTAGCTCAACCATTCAACCTTAACAAAATACTAAAATTGCCTATATATACTTAGAAATGCTGCAACCACTAGGAGAGTGATCAGACCTCTGCATTTAAAGATTTCAGTCGATGCCTGCTATGTCAGACTGTGTAGGCCTTAGTTATGTGTTTTGCAGGAAAATCCGTCCATCGAGGGGGCCTCTGGATGACAACTCTGTCTCTACAGCTAGACCCTCCATGCTTTCCATTTATGGAGTGAGTTGAAGTTTCAACCACCACTCCTTTTTCATTTACTGCTTCTTCTTGGGATCACAGTGAGGCTAAATGCCCAGGGGTTGCTGTGTGCTACTGGCGGCTCTTTACTGTAGGTCCTATGAAACCCCCAACCTTCCTCTTTTGCGCTTCCAAAATCTTGAGCCTCAGGCACCAGCTCCTTCTTCATAACCCCTTCACACTTGTGACCTCGGGCGACCTTTGGCCTATCACAAAGGTGCTTCAGGGCTTCAACGCTTTTCTTGTTTCAAAACTCCCAAAGTAAAACTTCCGGAGTGATAGATCTGATGACGCGTGGCAGTCTAGATTCGGATGGCCGAGATCTACTTCGGGACTTTGGAACTTCAACGTTTTTCATGGCACTATACTTCATGCAATTCTGAAACTCTGAATACCTGGGGCCTCTAATCTGATCCTCACAGGGGATCTCCACCGTCGCAAAACTGAGCCGGCCTGTTTGTATTTTAAGCCCGAAATGAGCTGCTCTGCATGCTGCGCTCAGACGCTTCCTGTGCAGACCACGAATTTGGATGACCTGCTGCCCTTGACAACTATATGTGATAACAGGTTGAGTCACATAACTAAGCTCAAAGAAAGATACTCACAATAACACCATATAACAATATCAATGAATAATTGGTGCGCTTATTACAAAGGAGTTTAACTCATATATCATTGTTCTTTAATCAAATCATTTCCACTTATGAATGCGCAATAGATTGTTTTACACAAAAAATGAACATTAACATATTCTAAAGTCATAAAGTGAATTTATTACATAGTAAGCTTTGTATCTCTAATAAGATGGCCAGTTGAAGAAAAAATCCCTCCAAAAGTGTAGTGCCTCATCATTTTGGACTTTTCTTATTTGACTTTAGATTATGCTTTTTTTATTTGATTAGAGTCAACAATTATAGGACCAAGATTCACTAAATCAAATTGTATATATTGACAACCAGGCATTTTTGTGACATTAGTGATTAGACATGTTAGATTTTTTTTTTTTGTTTTGACACAAAGTTATGACCTTATCTGTAGATATACACTATTATAAAATATCATGTTATGAACTTGAAGGTTTCATAACTCTACTCACACTCAAAGTGTAGAGTTTCAAGGCACACAAAGCACACAAGATAAATACAAAACTTATTAATAATAAACAATGGTTGATGGATGATTGAAACAATGATAAGGACGTATGCATAAATGCACTAGAGGTGATAATTAATGCATTGTGGGAAGGGGTTACTTATCACACTAATTAAAAACAATCATTTATGATGACTTATGACACTAATGTTTGTTTTAGTATTACACTTATTATATATTGGTAATATACATTTAGGTACATTACAAGTCCCCCGAAGAATTCTTCATTCTCAAAGCATGGTAAAGAGGCGTTGATGTCTATTTGTCCCCTAAATGCATCCTTATTTAGTACACTATCTTTTGTAGAAACATTGGTAGTGCCCTAGGGTCGAGGAAACATGATGATAGGATCTTTGAAGTTGTTTGCAACAATGCCACATGGTAAAATAATCAATCCATCTTAGCTTAATTTTCTCTGATACTATGTGTTGGTCAAAGCCTCTAATGGATCTTCTTGTCTTGTGACTCCAAGTAGGAAGTTGAATTTGAATCCAAGTTGAATCTCACCCCATTGAAAAATCTTACCACTCGTTGTCATAGCATGAAGTGGTGCTGAGATAGCTGAAATGATGCTACGAGCTTTATTGAATATTGGGAAACTTCCACAAAACTCATAAATTCCATGACATTAGTAGAAGTGGGCCATTTAAGGATTGCCTTCATGTTTTCAGGATCAATTTTCAACCCACCTCCACCAATCACATGCCCCAAGCACACCAAGCATGGTTAGCAACGTTGATCATTTAGTGATTAAATATAAGAATGGCACAACCTACAAGTTGGATAATTTTATATCTAGGCCATAAGTACCAAAATCTACAATGATGGGAGTCGTTATGCACCTCGTTGAAGTATTCATCTAAAGTACTCATCCAAGTGGTGACCATGTCATATCACCATAATTCAAATATGGTGAGTTCGTAATGTGTGGAAGTCCACTTCCTCGGATGGGGTGACACGGGGCACGATGCTGCACGCGGGAGCGAGCCGGGACACCGTGTTAATGCATCCACCGGCTCACATCACCTCAGACATTAACTCGGCATGTCTATGCGCAGGTGCATTAAACAGACGACGCCCCTCGCGCAAGGGAAGGGTACCTGCACTATCCAACAGACTTTAATGGAGGTGGGGATGGTTTTAGTTATGGCAATTGGTTTGGCATTTGCGCTCATTGTTCGAGTTGCTAGTCCAGGCAACAGGTCGCTCCTGAAGACCTTCGCTCCACAGACGCACCAACATTGTAGTAGTCCCTCTCCCGTTCCATTGGAGCGGTGGCTTCTCTCGGCCACCTCGCCCACCCTCAGCAGCACCCGAATAATCCACTAGAACCTCAGCATGCCACACATTAGAGGGAAACCGCGAAGGGGAGCGGCGTGGTATACAGTGGAGTCGCGACGCAAGAGGAAGGAGACCTTTGAGAAAGCAATGGCAATGGCTACCAGGAGGTGCAAGAACATGCCACGCACGCCTCCAATGACGTATGTCGAGGAGGTAATCCCGAAAGGAGGCCTGGAAAGCCCTCCTGAGCATACCTTGTTCATGGTACCGGATAATTAGCATCCACGCTCGCACTTTGGCTCGGTTAGCAATCCACAGATGACAAGAAGCACGCTCGACCCCCGTGACATCAGTGTAGATAAGCCTTAATCCCCCTGCTATGTGGAAGAAGAGGTTCCTCCCGAACCCACCAGGGAAGCGAAGGGGCACAAAACGAAGGAAGCAAAAGCGACCACCAACGAGGAGTTTATGGACAACCACAGCCCGGAACAACCACCTTCAGTTGACTGGGGATATCTCAATCTCGTCTTTGAGGTGAGGAATCTGCTGGAAGATCAGGTCTTCCGCCTTGCGCGAATGGATCAGCGGCTCACCATGTTCTTTGCAGCTCATTCTAGAGCTACGCCAAAGAAACAATTTCCAACTTGCGTGCGATCTTACTCATTTCCAGCAAGATGGAGGCATTCCGTGGACGAAGACAAACATCCTGGTTCAGAGGTTACTTAATGTTCAGACCTAGACTTTGCTTTTGGTTTTTTTATTATAGTTTATGCCTTAGGATAGCTAGCTATCAATATTTCTTAGCTCCAGGTGAACGAACTAGTTCCATGCTTCTACCTGCTAGTCCTGGTTTCCTTCGGGCAGGACGTAGTAGTGTCAATTTTGTCAATTTTTCTTATTTTGCAAATATGGTGACACATGGACAAGGATGCCCAGCTGTCCCAGTTTCCTGCTCAGGCGGGACAGCTGGCATCACTAACAACTATGTATAATGTTTATGGTAATATAATAGGCTCCAACCCTTTTTACTTAAAAATAAATAAATGTGTGGAAGTCCACTAGAGACTTCTAGAATAATCATGGAGGTTCCAATAGGGTTTCAAAACTCTAAACTTAACCTTAATTCTAGCTATCAAAAGCCTAGCAGAATGGGGGAAAACGGTTCATTTTTTCACTCGTCGGGCTCCACTGCTACATATTTTGAGTAGGAGAGTGGAGGAGATGCTAATACAACATATAATACATAAGCATATTGCAGAGGACTGTAGAAGGCCATAGTCTCTCATGGCTTCATAGTAAGCATTGAGGACTGTAGAAGGCCATAGTCTCTCATGGATTCATAGTAAGCATTGAAAGCTTTGTAATCTTTATTGTAATCTCCATAATATTGAAGGATGAAATACACATATTTTCATTTGAATGCTAGTTTCCTATATGGGTTGAGGGTAAATATTTGCATCCCATTGTGTGCCTTTTCTATTTTAGTGTATTTCATACGTCACAATAACTAAAGAATATGAATGATGTGCTTTTATTTCATTTGAAGTGTTAAAAATACAAAAATCTAGTTGCACAATTGAACATAGGGTCACCATAGTCATTTCAAGTTTAAATTTGTTTTGGTGAGTTGATAAATGGAATAATCAAGACAATTTATAGATCAATACCTCTTTCCTTCGATTTAAGGGCACTTGTTCTTTGTTACTTCTGATGATTTTTTAGTTGATGAAACTTTAATACTAGTGATATTTTGTTTTTTGGTTTCTAGATTATATACATGTATCTTTCTCCATAGTTTGATCCTTAACTATATTGATTGAAGATTCAAGTAGGTCAAGTTTCTCTGTTCAACTTTGGAATGAATATGTATTTATGTTTTAATTTCTTAAATTCCTTAATCAAGATTTCGTTAAGTTTTTAATTGAATGATTTCATTGCCCTTATGAGCTAATATCTTGCCTTTTTTTAAGATCTTGGTTTTCTTCTTATGAGCCCTTATATAGTATTGTTGGTATCTTTTTGTTTTAACTTTTAATTTACCAACTATATAGTATTGTTGGTATCTTTTTGTTTTAACTTTTAGTCTATCAACTATATAATAATTTGATATTTATAAGAGCTACCTTACTTGAATCCACTTCGATATTTGACAATTTTTTTCCTAAATTTTCACATTTATTTTTGTTCTATGTAGTACAATTTTGTCATTGATCAAATAATTGCAAAGAATTATTTTCTTCCACTCTCCATGTTGGTTATAACGATTAAACTGGTACCCTTGAATTGTTGTTACAAATATTCAAATCATTGGTTGCAACAACTAGAAGTTTATTTTAGCGTTCACCACATAGATGAAAAGTATAAAATTTCATTTGCTAGATTGAAGTTAGAGGGCCATGATTTAACCTAGTGGGAAAGCCACACATAAACACATAGGCCAAAAGGTGATCTTGTAGTAAATGGGTGGGAGGACTTCAAAACCCTCATAAAGTCCCAATTCTAACCTATCAGGTATGTAGAGGAACAATGGATCCCGTCGCACCACTTCCAGAAGAGGCATGGGTAGAGTGTACAAGAGTACACTACTGAGTTAAGAAAGATGACCATCATGTTGGGTATCTCTCCCAAGAACCAAGATGTACTCGTAAAGTATATGGGAGGTTTACACAATCATCTACAAAAGTAGGTGATGCTCTTCCAATCAAGGACAGTGGATGCGGTGCATGTCTAGGAACAATCTGAGTAGCCTTCATCACCAGGAAGAGAAGGAGATGGCCAAGCTCTTCCACATCAAGATTCAGGTCAATAAGACCAAGATAGATTCTCTGTTCGACTCTAGTTCATAAGATAATTTCATAACAACATATCTAGTCAACACGCTTGGATTGGAGGTTCAAAATCATCCTATCCCATATCCATTAGGTTGGGTAAACAAGGATGTAGAGATAAAGGTAATGAAATAGTGTAATATTAAATTTTCTATAAGCGTTGATTTTATTGATGAAGTGGAATTGGATGTAGTACCCATTGACATATGTGGAGTAGTTTTTGGAATTCCTTACATGCATACGCGGGATCAAATCTTCATGCAGAGAGCCAACTAATACCGGTTGATCAAGGATGGGAAGTCCTACATCATCAACATGCATAAAGGAAAGTCAAAGATCTCATTGGTAAGTGCCAACCAAGATAAGAAGCTGATTAGTTCTAGTAAGAAATACATTTTTTTTTCGTAAGAGAAAATAAGTCTGATGATGAGTCAATGAAAGTGAAGGCATCCATGGAGGGGTGTAATAGAGAGAAAAAAAACATCAATTGGAGAAGTTTCTATAGGTATACAGAGGATTGTTCCAGGAGCCTAAAGGGATACCACCTAAGAGGGAAGTGGAGTATGAAATACAATTATTTCTAGACTCTCAATTGTCGAATATTGGGATGCATAGACAATCTATTATGAAAGCACATGGAATGAAGAAGCAATTGACAATTGTTTTGGAGCAAGGTGTGATTCGACCAATTACCTCACCTTGTGGGTCACCCATCATAATTGTTCCCAACAAGGATGGGACTTGGAGAATGTATATCGATTATTGCACATTGAAAAAGATTACACTAAAGAATCGATACCCTTTGCCAAGGATTGATGATCTATTGGACCAACTGCAACATGCCAAGTACTTCACTAAGAGATTTGAAATCATGATATCACCAGGTACTAGTCAAAGAAGAAGATACTTGGAAGACTGCCTTCAAGACAAGGAAAGGTTTGTATGAGTGCTTGGTTATGCCATTTGGTTTATGCAATGCACCATATACATTTTTACGACTAATGAATGATGTTTTATTCCCTTATCTAGATTCATTTGTTATTGTCTATTTGTATGATGTATTGGTTTATAATGCTACCTGGGAGGAGCACAAATCACATTTTATGCATGTTTTATAGACTCTGAAGAAGCACCAAGTACTGGACAATCTCAATAACTATGAATTTTCTCAACAATATTTGGTGTATTTGGGGTATGTGATCAGTGGAGGGGAGCTCAAGATAGATCCCCCAAAGATGGAGGCCATCATGAAATGACTTGTTCCTACAAATGTCACTGAAGTTAGGAGTTTTGTTGGGGCAACACAACACTTGCAAAAGTTCATATCTTCATTTTCAACGATAGCTGCACCACTCCACACCATAAAAACCAATGGTAAGAGTTTCTAGTGGGGGAAGAATCAACAAAAGGCCTATGATGAGTTGAAAAGAAATACCAGTCAAGCACCAGTTCTCTCATTACCAAACTTGTAGAAGCCCTTTGAAGTGGAGATGGATGCAAGTGGGCATGCCATGGGATAAGTATTGATGCATGGAAGAAGGCCCATAGGCTATCATTTTAAATTATTTTATGGTGCGATACTGGCCTAGAATGCAAGAATATGTAGCACAATATATTAGAGGATGTATACTTTTTTGTACCATGAAGCCCAGTAATAGGAAGCAAGGTCTATACTATCCCTTACCTATACCCACTCGACCTTGGAAAAAAATTTCCAAGATTTTGTGGCAGGTTTATCAACCAGATGGAAGGGACATGACTACTTATGTAATACCTCTATTTCCCCCATCTTGTAAATATAATTATATCACTGCTAGTAGACTATGGACATATTTGTTATGTGTGGAATGTTGAACCTTTTCTAAGGGATGTGATGCAAATATTTATGTTATTAATATAAAAGGAAAAATGGTGAATAACTATTGAAGGTGTTTCCTATAAAGATTACGATTTCATGAGAGGGAATGGTGAGGGGAACCATGACTAGTTGATATGACCCTTTCCAGACAGTGCTCTTTTGAATTAAAAATATTCAAAACACAAAAATTTCCTCTGCTCTAGAGAAATTTAATCACTAGTAAAGCTGGTGGTTGGTTGGTCCTCCTTAGAAATCAATGAGTGTATGGGCATAGTACCCATCTGGAAGTTTCTAATTTGACCCACAAATTGGGGGATTTAACCCACAAAATCTTGTTGTAGAAGGCAAGAAAAAGAGGAAAAATTGTGGGTAGAGAGGAGAGATATATACGGTTGGGTCTGGGGACCAAATTTGTGTGGAGAAGAGTGTAAGAAAATATTCTGGTTATGAGAAAATAGAGAGAAGAGAAGAAACACATTTTTTGCGTGCAAGAACCATTGGCAACTGTCTTCAAATCAAGTTGATAAATAGGGCTATGAAATTTTAGTGATTAGTTGAGCAATCATGAAGTATCTAAGAGGGGAGGGCGTTGAGGGACTGCTAAGAAGTTAAAGGCTTCTCATGTGCTATGTATGAAAACTATTGTAGCTCTTTGTGAAAATAGAATCCCCCTTGCATGGTGGATTGAAGACTTGGCTTACCGAGTTCCTGTAGGTGAAGGAGAGTGGCCTTCATATTTTCTCATGTGTTGAGGAAAGGAAATTCCTCTCATGGAATCATACTCATGCTAGGGGGTGGCCATTTTTGAAAACACCAAGAACAGTTGTGCCTATGGTTGGGTGGAAAGTGGCACACCCTTCGACAATTGCCAACAATTTCTAAAAGATAAGTGTTTTTTGTGCCTTGTAATGCCATTAAAAGTTTACTAAGTGTTATGAAATCCATGTACTAGTTATTTGAAGATTTTGTCTTCTTATTCAAATAATGGAAATGTCACTCTAATTATTTTGATGACCATGAATTTGAAATAAGATTTGGGAAAAAACATTATGTGTTGATTTTCTACCTGTCTTTGTTTGGAAAAGGAGGTTGCTAGTAAATGTTTGTCACTCAAAGTATGAGAAGAGTGTTGGCTGGACACTAATAGTAATTTATGCAGACAAATCCACAAGTATCACTAAGGTCAATCCACGAAAGTCCTCATAGAGAAGCTTGGTAATTAGGAAAATGTAATTTCTGTTAAAAACATGAAGGCTGGGTAGCTGGATTTGGCCCCTCTGTTGGTTTGGAAAATCTACTAGACTCAGATTTTGAAGGAAGTCCATACCCCTGTTTGGCATTAAGAAAATAAGCTAAATATTAAAGAGAGGAAGACTATTTTAAAATAAATAATAAGAAAAGAACGAGAAATGCAAATTCAAGTTCTTAATTGGAAATAAAATGAAACTTAGAATTTAATGCATTGTGATTAATTAAGTTTCATGAGTATATGGTAAGAAAGGAATTTCTACTTACACAGTAAATTAATGTCCAAAGGGGAAAGAATTGGAAATAGTAATTATTCCTTGAAAATATCAAAGGGATGCATGTGATTAGGAGATTAGTAAATT
>SNQJ01S0188887.1:0-18290 GCA_010110895.2 Picea sitchensis
TCTTCAAAGATAAAACCACTTAAGTACTCTCTTTTCGGAAATCAAGCCAATATGGGTGATCAGGAGGACCATAACAATGTAAGACATACGGAGGAAGAAGAAACTAGAAACCAAACCAAAACTACCTTCGGATTTTCGATTTTAGACACCACTCCAAATGCCAACATGAAGAATATTCCTCTCTCAGCACTGCCTACCTTTTATGGTAAAAACAGTGAAGATCCAGACACCTTCCTATTTGAATTTGAAATCTTGTGCAGGAGCTACAACTATGTGCAAGATGCCCAAAAATTAAAACGCTTTCCTACCACCCTCAAAGACTCTGAACTAAGATGGTTCATGGGGTTGGGAGAATCCATTATTAGGTCTTGGGAATCCATAAAAGACATATTTCTTAAGAAGTACCAAGACTACTGCAAGACCAAAGAGTCTCGTAATGGCATATTTAAAGTCCAACAGTTAGAAGACGAGACCCTTGAAGACTATATGGAAAGATTTGGTTATATCTCCCAGAATTCAAAATACCATGACCTCCCAGAGGATGCAGTTAGGGATCTTTTCCTTGAGGGAATTTCAGAAGAATATCTAGAGATTCTTAAACTGATGGAATTAGGTGACATCTCTCATAAACCATTTGCTGAAATATTTGAAATGTGTAAAAACTACTCAAGGAGTAGAGCCAAAACATGAAAGAATGTGAGGGACCCTTACAATAGAAGCTTAAAACCAGTTAGTTTAGGTGGTATCATGAGAGAAGAGATAGGGAACCTTTTAGAAAACTTTAAGACTAACATCTTAAGCACAATAGGTTCCCAATTGGATACCCTTAAAATCAAAAAGAAACAGGAGGAGGAAAATGAAGCAATGAGCATATATTGCCCAAGATGCAGGAGGAAGCATTCCTTGAGGGAGTGCCCATTAGATAACATTTCAGTTTGTGGCTTCTATACAGAAGACCATGTGACTGAAAAATGTCCATCATTGCCCAGTTTATTAGCCATATATAGGAGTGGGGGTCCTAGGGAGTCTTCTTATGCACCTAGGAGGCCATGGCAACCTAGGAATCAGCCCACATACCCAGATCTACAATCTCAAGTTCCACCCTATCGTCAAAAACAACAGTGGAACTCACCAGGTTGGAAAACCTGGTCTACTTAGTACCAGCATCCTTGGATTCAAGGATGGAGGGGAGGACACAACCAAGGAAACCCTCAAACTCCACCTATCCCTATGTACAACCATCCTTATCCTTAGTTCTAATCGAACACTCTGCAACTTTTGCCAGGTTTTGTTCCACCACCTTTACCTCCTATCCCACAAAAACAACCCCTACAATATCAAAATGCAAGCTCCCCAAAACTGACACTATTACCGGCACAGCCAATGCCGAATCCAAATAATAACCCCCCTCAACCTCTTAACAATGTTGAGATGCAGGCCATCCCGACATATGTCATTACTTCTATTCTGTTACAGGAAATTCAACTAAGATCAGGAAAATTTCTAGATAGGCAGAGACCTTCAGTAGTCATCCAGGAAGAAGAAGAAGAAGAAACCACCCAAGAACCCACGAATGACACTAGGAGGGAAGATGTTATTATCTCAAGGAATCAAGAACCCAAGATTCCCCAAAATGAACCTTCACAAATTATGAAGGTCCCTCCTTATCTAGATCGATTGGTAATCGAGAAACCTACCACCCGACCGGAATTTGACATTTTGAATGAATTGAAAAATATTTGTGTCAATATTCCTCTGCTTCAAGCCATTAAATACTTTCCAATCTATAGTAAGGTAGTCAAATAATTGTGTATTAAGAAGCCAGGTAGGAAGCAAAATGACCCCCCTACAGTACATTTGGTAGGAGGACTCTCTGAGTACATATCAGAGTAGCCAAAGCTAGAAAAGTATGGGAATCCAGGAAACCCCGTAGTGACCATAACCATTAAGGAGGTCTCCATCGGAAACACTCTCATAGACCTAGGGGCAGCCATCAATGTTATGACCGCTACTACCTTGGAACGATTACAGTTACAACCTCTTCTTCGGCCTACCCCAATCATTTTGGAATTAGCAGATAAGATTAGGGTTATACCTGAAGGAATTTTAGATGATGTCATGGTTTCTTTAGCCTCATGGGAGTACCCTCTAGATTTTCTTGTCATTCATTCAAAGGATCCTTCTTGAGGCCATCTCGTTATTTTGGGAAGACCTTGGCTATGACAGATAATGCATTTATTGGATGTAGAGAAGGAGAAATGACCATCTCAAATGGTCTCTCTATCCAAAAGCTCACCATTTACCCTCCAACTCAACCTATTATGGAGAATCTATGGTGGCTTGAATGTCCATACGAGAACGAAGACTAGGAAGAACCTGTATTGCCTAGTGACAATGCAAGGGCACTTCAAGAGCATACACCAGAAAATGTGCTAAACCAATTCATTTCTACTATTACATGTGTGGATTTTCGACAATCTCTTCCCCAATTTGCATACATGTTTGGGGAAGAATTTCAAGAACAATTAGACCCATCCATTTTGTCTTCGACATCTTTTATTTTCGAAATAAATGAGTTTTCCATGTCTTATACTATGCCCTATGAGATTAGTCTAGGGAAATGTTTACATATAAACTCTGGGCTAGACACAGACCAGCATAAACATTTAGTAGATATCCTTAAAGAACAAACAGGAGCATTTGCCTAGGAATACACTGACATGAAGGGTATACACCCTGACACATGCATCCATCACATATATACCCAGGGGGAAGTGACACCTATTAGGCAACCCCAGAGAAGGATGAACCAAACACTCAAAGATATAGTCAAGGAGGAAATCCAAAAGTTATTAAATGTTGGATTTATCTATACCATCTCCGACAGTAAGTGGGTAACCCTACTTGTAGTGGTTCCAAAGAAACTGACCGGGAAATGGAGAATTTGTGTTGATTTCTGGGAACTCAATAAGGCCACTCTGAAATACTACTTTCCTCTTCCTTTCATTGACCAAGTTCTAGATACCTTGTCCAGAAATAAGTATTTCTCCTTTCTAGATGGGTACAACAGCTACAATCAGATTCTTATAGCACCCGAGGACCTGGACAAGACTACCTTTACCTGTCCTTGGGGCACCTGTTCCTATAGGGTCTTACCATTTGGATTGTGTAATGCTCCTGCCACATTTCAACGAGTAATATTAGGGATATTTTATGATCTTATTCATGATTGTGTGGAGGTCTACATGGATGACTTCACAGTTTATGGAAACACTTACCAGGAAGCCTTAGACAACCTAGAAAAAGTCCTCATCAGATGTCAGGAATGAACCTATCCCTAAGTCATGAAAAATGCAAAATGTTGTTAACTAAAAGAGTGGTTCTAGGACATCATGTTTCATCTAAAGGAATAAAAGTCGATCCTGCAAATATTGAGGTCATTATTAGATTTCCACCCCCCAAGACTCAGAAAGAGGTGAGAAGTTTTCTTGGACATGTCGGATATTACCGACGGTTTATTGAAAATTTTACAAAGATTTTTGCACCTATGTTTGGATTATTTATAAAAGATGTTTATTTTGTTTGGACTGAGCAGTGTCAAACTTCCTTCGAAACCCTGAAAGCCAAGTTGTATGTGGCACCAGTTCTTAGAGGGCCCAATTTGATTCTCCCATTTTATATATCCACTGATGCCTCTGGCACAACAATATGAGGGGTATTAGGGAGGAAAGAGGACTAGCAGTCCTATGCCATTTATTTTGTAAGCAAGAACTTGTCCCCTATCGAGTTGAACTACACAGTCACTGAGAAAGAGTTATTGGCAGTTGTTCATGCTATTAACAAGTTTCATCATTACATTACAGGTTATGAAGTATTTGTACACACTAATCATTCCACCATTAGGTTCCTCATGAATAAACCTATAACTAATGGCCAAGTGACTAGGTGACTCTTGTTATTGCAAGAATTTAACATCATTGTGCTTGATCTACCTGGAAAGGATAATGTCGTAGTTGACTTTCTTTCCCGAATAAAAAATGAGGATGATGATATCCATGTAGATGATAGTTTCCTAGATGAGCATCTTTTTTCCCTTTCTGTCAATACCCCATGGTTTGCGGATATGGAAAACTATTTGGCCACTAGGAAGTTACCGTCTCATTTGTCACCTCATGAAAAGCGGAAAATTATTACACAAAGTGCTAATTACTCTTGGGTTGGTCATGATCTTTTTCGCACAGGTCCTAATTTGATTATTCGTAGATGTGTCCGAGAGGACGAGGTACCTGATATACTACGAAGTTGTCATGATGGACCATGTGGTGGCCATTTCTCTGACAAACATACAACATATAAGGTGTTACATTGAGGTTACTATTGGCCTAGCATTTTCAAAGATGCTTCCAAGTATGTGAGAAGTTGTGATAGTTTCCAGAGGATAGGTAGACCTGCGTCAGTTAATGAAATGCCTTTACAGGCTCAAGTTATGATAGAACCCTTTGAAAAATGGGCCCTCGACTTTGTTGGACCAATTTCACCCATGTCCCATAGGAAGAACTACATCTTAGTTTGTACAGACTATGTCAACAAATGGGTAGAGGCAAAATCCCTATTTAGGGCCACAAAGAAGTCTATTGTCGAATTCATCTATGAATACATCTTTACCCGCTTCGATGTCCCTCGTGAAATTGTTACCGACCAAGGAAATCAATTCACTTCCAAGCTACTGAAAGAGCTAACAGAGAAATATGGGATTAAACATTGTAAATCTTCTCCATACCACCCGCAAGCCAATGGTCAGGTAGAATCCACAAACAAAGTTTTGGAATCCATCTTGACCAAGACTATTCAGTTACATCACCACGATTGGGCTGATAGGCTCCCAGAGGATTTGTGGGTATACCGAACTACCTGGAGAAATACCATTGGGCATACCCCTTATGAGCTAGTGTACAAGAAACAAGTACTTTTACCAATAGAATTCCAAGTAAGGACCTTTCGTATTGCTGCAAAATTAGGATTGAACCTGGATGAGGCTCAGAAGAAATGAGCCCTACAATTGAATGAGTTGGATGAAATTAGGCAAGATGCCATCCAATGGACAATATTGGTCCAAAACTAGAGGAGCAAGTGGCATGACAAGTTTATTAAAAAGAAACACTTCTAGCCTAGTGATTGGGCCCTGTTGTTTGATTCCCGATTCAAAACCTTCAAAGTCAAACGTACCACCCGTTGGTTGGGCCTTTACGAGGTAGACACTGTATATGAAAATGGAGCTGTAAAAATTAAAACAATTGACGATGGACAAGTCTCCTTTGTGGTAAATGGACACCAACTTAAATTTTATCATAAGCCCATTTCCAGAGAATATTTTCTACAGGTCATGATAGCCGACAAGGCATTGGCCTTAGTAGACGGGGAAGCCCCCCCTTATTCTTGAAAAGGTTTTTTAAGATTTCCTACTGCATATATGTAAATATTTTTTTTTAATAAGGCAATTCTCAGAGGTTTTTCTAAGTATTTATTTCACCAGGAGTACATAGTTTCAAGATCTTTCTTCCCAACATTGTTATACTTGAATTTTGTGTTTGCTAAAGCATCAAATGAATAGTGACTTACTGTAATTAGCCATGTTTTTGAAAAATTATCATTTTTAAGGAATTCTATAGCAGTTTCTCTTGAAACTCTTCACCACTGTATAAGGAAGTGATACCATAACTATCAAACCTAGAGGTCTCTCGTACAGTTTTTCCAAGAAACCTGAGTAGGTAAGTCAAGTGTCTTTATCAAAGAGTAATAGGGAGGTCTCATTAGCAGTTAGTCATGGAAACATCATAATAATTACAAAAGAAGAAAGTAAGTTGAGCCTAGAGATACCTTTTTGTTCTTCCTCGATGGTACCATCCACTACACACTAAATAGCTTGATTATATCATATATTTAGATAGGACAGGTCCACTTAAGTACCCCTTACATCGGGACAACCACTAAAAAATATAATGGAAAGTCATCCTCTAACATAAATACCATCCCAGTTAAAAATAAAAAGGACAAGCACTCTGCCTCTACTCATTAACCACTATGGTTGTCAAAAACACTTCAAAATTGCAGGCTATCCATTATAAGAGGAAAAAATGCACTTAACACTGGGGTACCAGATGAAGTACCATATGAGGTGTCGAATGAAATGTTGTTTGAAGTGCCATTTGAAGTGCCATTGAATTGCATACCAGTAACTGTCCTAGATTCCAGGTAACTAGAATTCAATTATATTTAATTACATTGGTTGCAGGCATTGATTAACATATGCTTCATAAGGTTGTGATCAAATGTCCAAGTCAAAAGACTTGGACATTAATCTAAGTACGCACCAATCCAAATCTAATTTGTAGCTCTGTAATAGACCTGGTGTATATGATCACATTCCTGCAAACCTTCCTTAACTTTAAAAACAAGAGACTAGCATTTTCATCAAACTTTTCTTTAGTCTCACATGCCTAGTTTTGTAGTATTTTCTATCAAACTTTTCTTTAGTCTCACATGCCTAGTTTTGTATTAGTCAACAACCCTAACTTGAAGTAATCATAACTCTGAACTGTAATGCATAAAGATCTGAAATAGATACAAAATTTCTTCAGAGTATTTTATGCAATTCCTCCAACTGCACTCACTTTGGAACCTCCTTAAAAGGAGTTATAGCAAAATGGCATAACTTGCTGTTGAATTCCCCTCGGGCTTATTCTAGAGGAGCTTTACTTTGTAGAGCTGCCTTATTAAAATATCAGATGAAATTATCTTAAACTATTACAAATAATACTAAAGACTACACCCCAACCAACATATTTTATTCAAATTTGGAACTGCTATGAAGAAGTTATGACATTTTGGACTAAAACACTGGGATTTTGACTAGTTTCGTGGATCACACAAACCCTATTTTCCACAGAGTGTAACTCCCAAACTACAACGACCCATACAAGATGAATTTTAACCACAGATACTTGGATATTTTTCCTCAATTTTCTAGAAATTTGATCTGAACTTCATTATAGAAAAAAAGTTATAGCGAAATGGTGATGATGCTTAGTAAATAACATACCTTAGAAAGCACCATCAAAAAGAATTTATCCTTCCTTGCATTTCCTCTCGGGCCTTCTTCACTTCTCTCGGGACCTTGGCTTAGATATCATTTGTATACCTTTAGAAACCCATATATATTCAATATGCTCCAAGTGTGATTCAAACGAGAGAGCCTTTCCTCTTGCTTCTATACTCAAAGTAGCTCCTTTAAAACATATTCTAGGGTCACTTCTGGCCCCACTTTCCTTATTTTAGGGTTGGGTCCACTTCTAATTTCCTCTCCATTAAAATCTCTAAACCACTTTGATTACTTTGACCTTTGGGGCTTCTATATGACATATGAGGGTCCTCCAACTTCAGAAGGGCATAACTCCCAAACCGTGAGGGGAGTTATGTGACGCTCTATTATTGTTCACCGTAATGCATGACATGTACTATCCATATAGAATAGTATTATCTTAAAAATATATCATAACTCATACCATTACCCATCAAACAAACTTGGGTCCATTACCCAAAACTCAAGGGTTTCCAACTCTCATGGCCATAACTCTCTAACCAGGGAATTATGTGATCACATACCAATGTGAATGACATGACAAGAACTATCCATCTTAGGGATATTTTCTCCTTGACAAATTCACTTTCCTTCATCTCATTATTCCACACTACATGGGTTCTCTACTCCACAAAGCGCCTTCCCGTGAGGGCTTTCAAAGATAAGGGGGACCACTTTGGAGTTCATCCATATTTACTTCTTATCAAATCCATGACAAAACAATAATGAGTCATATTTTATATCAAACACTATTGGGTCCATTACTCCAACCTTCGTATAATGAAGTCTTTCTTCAATGTTTGACATCAACGACAACCAACTTTAATCAACAAGAAGGAAAAATGCACTGTGTTTCTTGGTCCGTCACTTGATCCGATACTTGATCCAACACTCATTCCGTACTTTGATCCGGGACACTGCCTCCCAAAGACTCCAAGATTGCACAGCAAGGCGAAGACATATGGTATTGGCGTCTAGTGGTGGAAAAATCGGGCACATGGTTTTGTTTTTTCATCACCCTCCAGCCTACTTCAAGCTCAAAACAATCCGATTTCAGTTGTCCAAAGAGGGCTATCATTGGGTTCCTCCGTTTTCCTCATTTTGTTAGGTTATGCATACGCATTGTAAATTGTCAAATTTAGAGGTGGTTCTGCCTCCTGGTCGAACACCTCACCCTGGTTGTAAACCTATAAATACTGACTGTGATGATAAGCAAGTAGAATTGTTTATCGATTGAGATAAACGCGAGATTGATTCATTTTTATTTTTCACATTGCCGGAATAGTGCCAGAACTGCGTTTTTAACTTTCATGGTGAATTCGGCCTGTTGAAGTTCGTGGTGTGATTGTAGAGGGTAGCCATGACTTTGTTGGGGTCCCACCAAAGAACCGTGATGATCAATGTGGTGTTTATACATTTCATAATTTAAAATGTCTTTTATTTTCCCTCGTATTACGGCTGCCTTTATACTCTTAATTAGCTATTGTGATTTAATTGTTTTATTGTTCTTTGCAGGTTAGTGTGATGGATTATGTTATCATGAATTAGTTATGTAGGCTAGGAATAGACTTGCAAGTTTCTACACTAACCCCATATGCATCTAAATATTAGATTACACTTTTATTTATAATCTCTTGGTATCAAGCTTTAAAACGTATTGTTTCTTTAGAATAAACCGTATTTTATTTGGGTTTCATTTGACAGGGCTATTTGATGGATGAATATATTTAATTCTAGTTCTTAATCATACTTTGCTTGTCTTAGTTTTAGACAAATTTCAAATTTCATTTTATTTAGTTGTTGGTTAATTGTCAATTTTATTTTTAATAAGCATAATCTAATCTCCTGCTTAATCTATCTTTTCTTATCATAGCTGAATGATTAAAATAGACATAGTATAGCTCTTTATTTCACACAATTCCCTTTCATAGATTAAAAAATGCAATTAAATTGATTAAGTTAGATAATGATGATCCCCATTAAGATGTTAATGGTCTATACACATGAATATGCATAGTATTTAACATTACTTTTATCATGGCTAAGTTTTCATTGATTGTTTACTCACACCTTTCATTTTCTATTGAAATTAGTATTGAGCTTACACCATTAGAAATGTCATTTGTTGTCAAGTGTCATCAATATATCCTCACACCACCCAAGGCATTCACACAACCACCAACATTACATTTGAGTGTTTCATATATTAAAGATAGTTCCTTTGCTTCAAGATTAGAAGAGATAGCTCTTGTTTCATAAGTTTAGTTGGTAGCCTTTCTTGCTCTCAATAGAATAGATTTTCTTTCATGCATTGCATTGAGCATTTAGATTTCCTTCATGCAAGAGAAATAGTTTTACATCAAGAATTTAGTCCACTTTCCTCTTGTATCGGATAGTTGTTTTGCAATAATGCGAGTTAGTTGCCCTTGTTGACTTGTCTCTCTTCTCAGAGGTTAGTTAGTTGTCTTTGCTTAGTTGTATTTTGCTTTAGTAGGTTATTTAGTTTCCTTTGTTTACTTGTATTTTGCTTTAATAGGTTAGATAGGTTCTTTTGATTACTTTCTTATTTATTTGATTTCTCATAGGTGCTTGCTCATTGAACGTAAGTTGGCAAGTTAGCAGTTTTCATCATCATTAGTATGTATGTAGTAGCTTACCTTGCCATCACAAGAACTAGTTTGTTTTAAATAGGCTCTAATTTTGCTTTCTTTAGGAACTTATCCATCACCTTGGGGCCCCAAAAGTGCTTAGGGAGCCACTTTCGCTTTCATTTTTTTCTTAGTAGGGTTTGCTCATTAGGTAGGTTTTATTGAATAGATTAGTCTTATATAGATGCTTTCATTAATTAGGAATTCTCGAACATTTTAAATTATTACTACATTTTATGAAAATGAATGGTCTTGTTGATTGGACTGGACACATACACCTAATTACTTTAGGTGTGATAAGTATTTTCATTACTACATGTACGAGTCCCGTATGTTCTAGCTACACATGCCTTTCTTGCACATGTACACTAGCATGAATGAGTTTTAAATCGATGATGTTTGATTATTTAGTTATGGATGTATGAAATATGTGTCGCTACTCCTTGTATTGTAAATTACTCTAACTTCGTGACTAAGTTCTTTGAAGGGTGGGTGTATGTAATAAACCCAAATTGATTAATTGTATCATAGTTTTAATTTAAATGTAATTAATTATTAAAATATATTAATGAGTCTTATATTATTTTATTATTAAAAGCAGGGTGAAGTAATTAATGGGGGATATGGTTGTTGGGGAATTAATGGGGATAAGGTTTTTTCACCACGAGGAGGGTTTGAGAGAGAGGAGGATAAGGAAGAAGGGGAGGACTTGAAAGAGGGATCTCATTTTGGTTTTGTGGGATTTAAGGAATTTTTGGAAAGAGAGAAGAGGAGGAATTGGAGGAATTGTTTTGGGGAACTCCCTTGGCCGTGGCACCGGGATGTTGCCGGGAATTTTGGTTCGGAAATGTGGAAACCGCAAGGACTCCCCGAGTTAGGGAGTCAAAGAGGTTGTTCCTATTTAGATGGGTGGTTAATATTCACCATAGCTTGAGAAAGATCATCAACAAATCCAAGAAAAGTAAGCAACCAACGCTTTCTACAAGTTGAGGTACGTATTTTATGCATTTTTCTAGTGATTTTCTTTCATTATATTGTTGTTGATTATCATGTTGTTAGTATGTTGCTATGTTGTTAGTATGTTGTTGTTATTATCTTGTTGTTGGATTATCACGATGTTATAGATTGTTATGTCAGAAAAAAAAAAAAAAAAAAAAAATTCAAGAAAAGAAAGAAAAGAAAACAATAAACTAAAAAATTGAAATTAAGGTCTTACAAATCCGGGCTTATCCACCGCATGGAAATCTTAATCATTGGAAATGATAGGAACTTGACTAATTGGTGCAGCAAGAAGAATTTTATCTAGAAGAGAAAAGGAGAGGCCTCAATATGAAGGAATCTTACTGACACGGTCCATGTCAATGAGAAAATGAAGATCATTGTCGATACACTCAATGTCTATGAGGGATCAACAACTTCCTGCTAGCATACTAGCAAAGAAAGGGGGGGAATTTCCAACAAACGTTATGCATGAAAAAGAAAGAAAGGAATCTAGTCCATACATGATGTATTGGCGGAAGAAAGATGAACCTCTCCAATACATCATGTATCAATGAAGTTGAGATGAACCTTTCCAATACACCATGTATCGATGAGGATGGGTGGATCTATGTTGATGCGGTATTGATGACATGTCGTCTAATCGCTATGCATCAATGCTCAAGGACTCCGACATGGGTTTTATGAATCGACACTCCATAAAAATGATCGATCGATACCATGGGTGCTTCACCTTGTTGACCAATATCTTATCAAGGTTCATTCATAAAGGGGTTTTTTAATTGTGAAAAATAACGGGCCAATATATTGTAGGTAATAGGGGAATGTGAGGTCTCAAGTGGTTTACAAGTATTGTGGGTATAAAAAAGGGGTATTTAGTAAAAAAAAGGGTTTTTTTATTGGAAAAGACGCATTGGGAGGGGTGCTCAACATAAGCATTTTGGGAGGTATTTATCAATATTTCTATAAAATTAGGGGTATTATTTAACATCCCACAAACGCAAGCGCTATGTCATAGGTACACCGGGAGTGAAGACCCCTAGCTTTAACAATACTACAAAACAAAGACTTCTTGAAATTTTCTAAGTGTTGTCCCATTCTTATGTATTGGTGAAGAAAAGAATAAGTCACCGATATGGACTATATCGATAGAGGAAGATGGATTCTCATCGATATAGCTTGTATTAGTGAGGGAAAGAAGATGCTCGTTGATACACTTTGTATTAGTGATGGAACTCATTGATATACTATGTATTAGCGGGTCAGAGTGATCTTTAAAATTGTTGAAATAGTAAAGTATGGAGAGTGAGAAGAGAGACATGGGATTTTCCATTTGCATGAGAGTGTCAAGAGGGTTTCCAATAGAAAATTTTAGTGGGGGGGGGATTTCTTCTCTTAGAGAAAAGATGAAAAGAAGAAATTAGGGAGGTTGTTATGCAGACACAACAAGACCTTCAATAGAGTTTAATCGACTCCCTATTTTTTCTTAGATTATAGGTCACAATCCTTCAAAATTAATATTATGAGCACTTGATGATTGGTGTTGGCTCCAAATTTTTACTCTCTAATAGCTCCTTTGTAAATATAAAGAAAGTATTTTTAAAGTCCCGTGTGGATTTGTAGAAATCATGTAGGAACAAATCAAATCTTTGGGACTTATCATCAACCATCTCCATCATAGTTATTACAAGCGCTTCAAAGTTCAACCCTGGCTTGCATGCCCTTATGTAATCCTATGAGATACATCATCAGACTACATCAAGGAATGTATCCATGGAAACCATTCACTCCACCATAGGTTAAATTGTGAGCCAACAGAGTGTGCAACAGAGTGTTGAAAATCTATGAGCCAACACAAGGAGTATGTGCATTCAACTCTATCACGAGAAGAACGTGTCAGGAGGGAACAGCAGAATAATTCACATACACAAGGGAGAATCTCAAGGTTGTTGAATAACACCTTGGAGAGGAAAATTATGTGCATGAGTAAGTGTACCACAAAGTTGTTGAACACTATGTAGAGTTCCCGCCAGAGAGCATTGAGCAGGTGCAAGTGTGCACAGAACCAACATGTTCTGGAGTGTTGGAAGAGTTGAGAGAAACCTAGGGTTACTGAACACTCTGAGGGAGGGAATCTCTACAAGTGTTTGGAGCGGATGAAGGAGTTGCCTTGGTAAATTTGAAGTATTTAAGGAAATAGGAGGGAGACCTTAGCAAGAAGTAGACCAAGCCAACACTTAGACAAGTAAGCTGCTAGAAGTTGTCTCAAGGATTAATCTATTTAAGGAGCTCACAAGGAAAAGTAAGTTCATCTTATAAGATCAAGAGGAGAATCGAAGCCTCTAGGAGGGCACTAGAAAGTCCTTTAAGGACGTGGGAGATCTGAGAACCTCAAAGGTTTGAGCCAACAAAAGCTCAGAAGAATTAGCATCGTCGTGCACTGAGTCGTTGCAAGGAATGAAGGGGGTTGAGAACAATCCAAGTCTCAGACTGTGGGAGAAGTGTTGAGTGTGCACAAGAGTAAGGACTTGTCAAAGTCCCAAGTCCCGGCATCGAAAGGGGAACATCCATCGGCCAAGAGAAGATAGGTGGTGAAATATCAGGAGATCTGAGAGATAGAGTTACAGAATATTTTCATAGAGCAAAGGGCGATCTTTTTGAAGTCATGAAGAGCGGAGAGAATCTGAACTGTCAAATCCATAAGGGCACATGGAGGAGATCCATGTATTCTGGAGAAGTGGTTCTCAGGAATAAAAAGAGGAGAGTGTGGAGGAGACTCTCGGCTGTTGGAGTCTAAAACAGATCATGGTCGTTGATATAAGGTAGTGACGGGGACCATCGATCCTCACACTAGTTGTTCTCGTCGATTCGGAGTTCGGAGAGAATAGGAGTTGATTGTTGAGAAAATTTTGAGGCCTGAACTCCGAAGCGCCTTTCAGGGTTTAACCCCAGGTCATAAACCTGCTGGTCACATGGAGAAGGGACTAGCATAAAAAGCCAGCACCGGATTAAGTTTGTTCAAAGGGGCCAAGAAAGAGTATGTGGGTTGGATAGAACCTGCACTTTGGAGAAAGAGGGACATGTGAAAATTGAAATGGGTTCCAAAAGTAGGGAATCAAGAGTCGCATCCGGGACTCAAGGATCATGATCCTATACCGCGAGGGTCTAGCAGCCCCTGGGAGTAGAAAGGAGAGGGGGGGGGTCTGCGCCACCAGGGAAGAGTTGATTTTGGTGGGAAATCATAAGGCACTAATTACTCGGGCATGCCCAAGTGAATGACATGAAGGATGAAGTATGGGGTGTCAAATGTGTAGGCATAACCAATTAACCAACACAATGAACAGATGGCGAGGCACTTGGAAAACTGACATGCCCGACATTCAACCCCCAACACCTTAGTGTGGGGGCGCTCGGTGAATTGACACACCCAACACACTTTGCAAAGAGATTTGTGAAAAAATGTGTCCAAAGGATGTGACCATCTACCAAGGAAAGTCGCATATAAGTAAGGAAATGGGAGACATGCCAAATGAAGGAAGAAATCACAAGTCAAAGGAAATGTCTACCTAGGTGACAAGATCATAGGATTAAGCATCTAGGCAAGATTAGGGTTTGGTGAGGTGTGCATATTTATCATTTGCGACAATAAGAAGAGTTTTGAAGTGGATGAACGAGTGCCCTTGTAGGTCATTCCCATAGTCTGGGGGGGTTCCTACCAAGTGCACTCATCATGGTGTAATGTGACGGATAGTCGTGGCAAGGTGTGGGCCAAAGGTAGAACCAAAGGAGCATTAACAACAGGGTGTGAAGGTGAAATATTTTGTTTTTATTGGTGTGCCATGCACTCCATGTAATTTTAATTCATTTTAAACAAGCTACACACTTGGTTCTATTGTATATAAGGAAGCATGTGTTAGGTCGGTTGGGTCACTCGGTTTACACATTAGACTGTGTATTTTTTTCATGCTTGTTTATTGATTGTGCTAAGTAAATAACGCATAACATGTTAATTGTTTTAACTACTATAACTTTTGAAGTGAAGGAATATTCCAGACTCAATACGCTTGGGTTGGCCTCACCACCAAGTAGAAAAGTTTGTGGTGCCACATGTCGACAAGAAGAGTGGATTTTTGTGATCCATGTCAGCTCTTTGAGGGCTGAAAGTTGGTATCAGAGTTGGTTCTCCACACAAAATGTTCAGGTTTCCAAGTGAACTTCACCATGAAGAGAAATGGATAGGTGGAGGGAAACTTGGCAAGGATGAAGTCATTTGGAGGTTGGTTTTTTCACACAGATTTATGAAGGAAATATTCTCAAAATAATGACAATGATAGACCACGATGAGTTGTGGATAGTCCAAAGGAATCTGGATAGTGCACTCGGCCACAACCCAAAATGGAGACAGAGGGCGTAACTTTGGAGGCAGGTTGAGCTAGACAGAAGCACATGAATTCTAGGAATATGTACGAACATAGTAGCATGTTGGGTTATGAAACTTGTTGTTGGTTGTTTGATGAAATGCACGATGCATGGAAGGGTCTTTCGATAAAGATAAGTATCGGTGCTTTGGACGAAATCCAAGGCAAGAGCATGCACCAGTTGGGTTTATGTCAAAGTTATCATCAATGGAAGAGAAGTCCAAGCATTTGTTTATTGACATAGGTGCTTGTTGATGCTTGAATCCATTAGGAACGAAACGAAAACCTCATGGGGATACAAATCCCCCTGCATTTTTATAGAGGTGTTACTCCTCTATGTTTCAAGATATTCTTGGAATTCTGTATTTTCAAAATAATATAGGACTTTGAGAAAGTTCGCCATGATATTCAAAGAAATATAAAGGTTGCAGAAAAATAATTTTTTTTTGTTTTTAAAGAGAGTTCCTGAGAGATGATCGGGAACCTTACACATCACATATTTGAAAAAGATAAGAAAATTTTCCTCGGATCCAGCATAGTTAAACTAAAGATTTGTTATCACATAAAAATACAAGAAAATGGTATGCATGCATAAGAGAACTTTAATAGAGTATAAACATGTGGAGTTGAAATAAAGAAAATGATAGATCAATCTCAAATATTTTATACTCAAAACTCAGAGTTATAAAACACTGTCAAAATTGATCCCGAAATAGATCTCTTGGGATTTTTGAGAAATATAAAGTTTGTTACAAAGCTTTGAAATTTAAATGTGTGTGTTCTTAGGAGTAGGATTGGAGCTCCCATAGACCATAAATAAAATATAAACAAGAAGTAAGTTGTGGAGAGAAGATGGTGGGAGATGATAGAGTAGCAAGACCTAGAAAGAAGACACGAAGGAGTTATCATATTTCGGTTAAACCTTTCTATTCAAAGAAGCGGAGTAACTGGATGAAAAACTGATAAATAAAGCAATATGTGATCAACATAAACTTACTATGATGGTCTCTCTCTCGTTTACTTTCATGTTGATGTCCTTTTATTTTCCTCATTGATGGTTATAGGAACCATCTCAACTACTGCTTCTTTGCCTTCTTTAGTTAATTTATTAAAAAAAAATTAAACCAATCTTCAATGTAGTTTTTCATTAGTGCAACATTTATTTCATCCCTGATTTTGATATTAAATAATTTGCCTTCCAAATATCTTAAGTCATGAGAAATTTCATGTATTGCCTCCTCAATATCTTGATTTTTCATAGAATAATCAACCAGGAAATTATCTATCTCTTCTTCATTATATTCAATTATGCCATAAAAAATTTCATCCGATAATCCCTTTAATATCTCCACTTGTTCATAAAATTGTTGCTTTGTCATAAACATTGAATTGAGAATTAACTTAGGATATTGTACCTCATTAGTGATTCCTGCCAGATCTATCTCTGTGAGTTTTTTGAATAATTATTCTCTTTTTAATATGGTTTTGCTGCATGCTTGGACAATGTTATTCAAATTCTTAATCGTTTCTTTCCAATAGGCATTCAGTTGTTTAATTCGACTTGGAGAAGGCAGATCCTCTTCTCTCCTTTTCAATTATGTCATGTTTGAGACTTTTATCCCAAATGGAAAAACAACATCTGTGTAGAATCATTCTTCATTCTTTAAATAAGCTTGGAGATACTCATGAAAATCATGTGACCTTGAACCGAAAGAAACAATATTTTTTGATACCTCTTGTTGAAACAGACCTTGATTTTTGACCTTAAGGATAAAAAAAAATTGTATCTTTAAGCCTTTGCATTATATAAATTTTTTAAAAAGCAAAAATTTCCATCTCCGACGAATTCGAAATGCCTTTGTGGTTCATTTTTGGAAAAATAATGGTTAAAATTTAAACGAACGCATGTTTCAAACACTTTTTCAAATAATATTTTAAATGAACAGTAATGATAAAACTTAAGAAATTTTAAACTCACATCGGGATATCGGGATTCGGAGTTTTGAAATAACAATTTTCAACACAAATCAAATAGAGAAAACCCGATCCCCGATTTCCCGATASATTAATCCTTGATTAATTCATCATTTACTTAAATTGCATTTAAAAAGGGTTTAAACTTTAGGTTAATCTTATCGGGAAATCGTGATTCGCGATTTTGTGAGAACAAATAAACTTATCATCGTATTCTCCGATTTCTTGATCCCCGATTTCAATTAATTCTTAAGTGAGGTTTAAAATTAATTTAATTACTGTTAAGCATGATTAATAGTAACTAATCTCATCGGGAAATCGCGATTTGCGATTTTGTGAGCAATAATTTTCATATCATCAAATTTCTCGATTCCCCGATCCCTGATTTCCCGATTTCTTGATTAACAAAATCCCAAAAACCTAATCTAGATTAATTAAGATAGTAATAGGATTTTAACTAAATAATACATTGCGATTTCGGCGATCGGGGTTCTATGACAACTTATTTTCTTGACATCGAAAGTTTCGAAATCCTGATGAAAGTATTTTCAAACTTAAATTATGATTAACGTTAATTAATCATTCTCAGAAACAAGGTTTAAGGTTTTAAACTTTTAATAAATGATCTTTATATGGCAATTATTCAATTTGGTGAGTTTCTATCATATTCGAAAATATCAGAAAAGCTCAAGTACAAACATTAAATGCATATTATCGGGAATATCTTTTGCATTTATTTCATAACAGAGGAACAAATCTCGAAGATTTTATGATACATTCAAAATAACTTTTGAAATGTTACATTATTTCGAAGCTGAATTTTGCTCTGTTACAGGTATTCAAGTGAACACAGAGTTTTTTCCTCTTCTTTGAGGCTGCTCCACCTTTGGCAATTTTGTTTGCTTTGGAATCTTACTGCTGAGGTACTGAACACAGAGCTGGTAAACATACAGCTATGGCGCCCAAAAAGGCTTCAAAGAAAACCGAAGAACAACCGGAAGGCGATATCATTTCAGATACTACTGCAGCTGGAGTAGTACACTTTGTTAAGTCATGGGCTGCAATTGCAGAGAAAATGGAGGATGAGCTTTCATATGCAGACAATGGTACAGA